>VZZY01001814.1:31546-57666 GCA_013400335.1 Eurystomus gularis
CCTTCTTGGCCACAAGGGCACACTGCTTGCTCATGCTCAGCCTGTTGTCCACCAGGACTCCCAGGTCTTTCTCCTCAGAGCTACTCTCCAGCAGGTCAGCCCCTAACCTGTACTGCTGCTGGGGGTTATTCCTGCCTAAGGTGCATGACCCTACACTTGCCCTTGTTAAACTTCATAAGATTCCTCTGTGCCCAACTCTCCAGCCTGTCCAGATCTCACTGGATGGCAGCACAGCCCTCTGGCATCTCAGCCACTCCTCCCAGTTTTGTGTCATCAGCAAACTTGCTGATGGTACACTCTATCCCTTCATCCAAGTCATTGATGAATATATTGAACAGGACTGGACCCAGCACTGGCTCCTGAGGAGCAGCACTGGTCACAGGCCTCCAACTAGACTCTGTGCTGACCTTGGACAGAACCCAATAAAGAGGAATAATACCAGGTGTGCCACTTTTGAAGTTATTTTTAAGGTTGTTTATGTGACTGGAGTTGTTTATTCAATGGCATAAAAGCTGGACCCCACTTGCAGTGAGTTTTGGAAGCCTCACCTACGAGTGGACGCATGGCACAGGACTTCCCAATTGCCGGGAAAAGGTTCTCCAAACCTTTGCTGCAACCAGGGCACCCCAGCGACTGTGGGGCTGGATGGTGGTAGTGTATTAATAGGGCAATGGGCGATGCGTCTCTCTTAATCACTAGTTACTTCTGTGTAGTAACGATTAGGTGCACTACCCTGCTTATTCCCGCTGCTGCTGCTTAAAGCTGAAGTAGAATAAGTTTATCTTTCCTGACTTCACCAGATCGTTTCATTTCTGTATCACCTTGAAGTGGGCAGTAAAACAAACCTGAGCCTTCTGGTGCTGTCTGCGTTCTTCCTCTTGGTCCTGGCAACTGGCAAAATACCGGGGTGGAGGGAAGCTTTGGCTGGGGTCCCTGTGGCTGTGTGGGCAGAGCTGCCCCTCAGTCCATGCTGCAGAGCCTGTTCCCACATACTTGAAACTCTGTCCCCTGCAGCCTGTGCCATGGCTTAATGGCTCTGCAGGCATTTTACCAGCAAAAGGGTGGCAGAAGACCAAGCGTTTGTTTTGCAGGGTGAGTGACAGCAGTCCTGTCCATGGTTTGTCAAGACTGCTGGGGAAGAGCTTGCACTTGCGCTCTCCTGGGGAAGACAACCCCAGTCACACTTCCCCAGAGCATCCCTGGCAGCCATGGCAGGAGAGGAGCCGTGAGGCGGCCTGGCGGGGTGGTACAGGAGCTCACAGGGGTGTGGTGGTACAGGGGTGTGGTGAACTGGCCAGGCCAAGGGAATAGTTGTTTTTCATTCAGACCAGATACTCCATCGAGGGAGCACAGCCAAGGAGTATTTTTGCTCAAACACACTGCAAGGGATAACTCCACAACTTCTCCTGGGCCCCAGCACAGAGGAGCCACCAAGTTGGGCAAGAACAGTGACCATCACCAAGCAGCCGCTCCCTTAAAACCAAAAGGCGTGAAACCAGAGGTTCAACATGAAGGAAACCATTAAACTCAAGAGAAGAAGGGTAGGCTGAAATACGGGATTACTTCCCCAAATCTGACCACCAGTTAGGTGTGCCCAGGATGAGTCCCCCGAGTAGAAGGAGCAGGTTTCTCACCAGCTTCATGACGGAGGTGGTACAAGATGAAAATAGTTGTGGGAGTCCGACCCCCATATATTAAAGGAATGCCTTTCTAAGTCAGCTAAAGGAACTACATTTCCCTTGGACCAACCCTTCTCCCTCTGGGAGGTGGTCGGACCTCTGCATGCCCAACCACGACAATAGTAGAGACCAGGAGAACTTGTAGAGAATGTGTCACCTTGTTCTTCCTCATTCCTTGCAAGCTTCTTATGTCTAGGATACCAAACGGTAACTCTGCATACGCAATACTTCTATCGCGCTGCTAAATCTATATTGCAATACAGACACCGTAAGATCTACACTAATCCAAATGCTTTCATATGCTTCTTTAAGCCAATCTGACATGGCTTCAATGAAACACCTTTGAAAGGCCTTTGATGTGCAACTGCAAGGTCTCAGATGAGCAGTATTTGGGGAAAGATTTTTGGATACCATTTCATGCTTTGCTTCATCTTCCAGTACGTGCTGCGGTGTGAGGCTGGAAGTTTTATTTTCTTAAGCAACAGACCCAAAAGCATGTAGCTCACACTTGCAACCTGCTCAAGCAACCCAGCTGTCGGTGCAAACACCGCGGGTGCACCCAAGCCCAACGCAAGGAAGCTGCTGTCGCAGAGCACGGGACCAACATTAGCGCAGGGACTTACACATCTCTACAACAAATCTCCTTCTGCCAGCACATGGTAAAAAGCAGAGACCCCAGCCCCAAAAGTTTTCCCTTTTACACACAGCTTCGCCGTCCGTTGCACAGGAGTGGAAGCACAGCCAGGCTGGCAGTGGAAGCTGAAAGCTCCTGTCACTGAGCTTTGTGCCAGAGTTCATCTGGAAACGAACTAACAGCAGGAGCTGGGCTTATTAATTCAAACTGTGCTTTGGGGGAAGAGGTGGAATAGGAGAGAAAGAGCAGAAATAAATAGGGAGGAAGTAGCAGCATGCAGGAGAGAAACTGTGATTTCCATGAATCCTAGAGGTACGTGCATTTTGGCTGGGCTCTTGCTCTAGTTGGCACCTTTGAGCAGTGCCACGTGTATGGGAGGTGCTGGCCGAGTCCCTGTGGTGTGTGGATGAGGCTGTCCTCATGGGCTGAGGAGCTCAAGGAAGGGCAGGAGCTATGGGACCTGAACCCAGAAGTCAAGAAGATGAGTGAAACAGGCTGGGAGGGATTAGAGATACTGAGCAGGCTTTTTCCAGCTGCCCCTTGAAGTCTTCTCACTACAAATGTAGAAAGATGAGGATGGGGATTGTGGGATCTGGTGCTAGAAAGGAGAGAGCATCAAGCTGTCAGAAAGCAGCCTTCACCTTGCTCTTTTAGACGAATAAGGCTGACAGCTGCCCTGAGCTGTCACTCAGCCTGGAGAAGTGGCTAGCACTTGGGTGAAGGAGGGCTACTTGGCTGCTTTGTGCTTCAAGAGGTCTGTGCAGCCCACTCTTACCCTTTCTAAAGCAACTGCATAAATAGGAGGTTAAATGGCTAAACCATCCCTCAGACCCCCTTTGACTGCAGGTGGCTGCTTTTTATGACCTTGCCCATTACAGTTACCTCAAAGGCCGCATCCAGGGGCTCCAAATCACAGTGTTTAATCTGTGACTTCTAAAGCAAAGTACAAGGCAGAAAGTGCTGAAGGCCAAGGGGTGGGGAAGGACAGCAAAGATGACAGGCAAGGATCATTTCATAGAGCAGCCAAGTGGCCTAATTAGCAAGTTGTTTCAATGGCATTGCTTATCCTTCCAGGACAGCAGAGTCAAGGAAGACCTTGCCTTGGTATCACCTGTGCAACCGCCCCGAAGAAGGTGCTGCTGAAACAACATCCATGTTGACAGTGCTTCTGGAAACAACATCATTTCTAACAGTGAGCTGTCCCCCGCGTTACTTAGCTTTTCTCAAAGGACTGGTCCATTTGGAACCAAGCTTTGTGAACCCATTTATGTTGCATCACCTACATTTACTGCCAAGGACTCAGTTTATTTCAGAAAGTGTTTACGGTAACTCTCTTGTGGAAGAGGGTGGCCTTAAGCAAGCTGCGAGGAGTCCAGTGCTTCACTTTTCATTGGAGAAAGGAGAACTTACACATCATGAGACAGGTAAGATAGGTCAGGTTGGGGCAGGCTCGCTGCTGTCATTCCTTGGGTTTCAATGTGTGAAACGAGTTTGTAGCATACCCAGACTGTATAGTACACCAAACATCTCTGCGTCTTCCTAACAGCACAGCACTTGTTTTGTTCTCACTGAAGAGACTTCTGCCTCCCAGCTTGAGAGGCCGCTGTCTCTGGGGGGAGATGGGGCCAGTGGGAGCTGAGGCACAGATCAAACCAGCACTAAACCCACTTCTGGCCACAGCTCCAAGATAAGCTACTTACTAGTAGTGGGAAAGCAGCAAAGGGTGATTTTGGCCAAGGGAAATGTTCCCATAACTTGCCCTTTTGGCACTACATTCTTGCTTTTCTTCTTGTTCAGCCTAAATGGTGCATGGTCCTGCCTGTCTCTTGCCCTTTCCAGGGCTATGCAGCTAACTCCTACTTCCCCTTGGGGCTGGGTTTATTAAGCTGGCACTTTCCTCCTCGGCAGAAAACACCTTACAAGTTTTAGGTGCCCCCATCCAACGCCTCCTGTTATACTTTAGAAAGACCCAAAGCGATTATTATTATGGGCTCTTCTAATATTGCCAGATGGCCTCATCCAGCGAGCCAGCGACACTTCTCGTGCAGAGCCCCTGGCCCGAGTGATTTGGCTGCTAAGGCCACGGTGTTAGCATGGTACCAAATTTTTAAAAACGAGAGGAAAGGTGACAAGCTTATCTTGGCTAAAAAGCCATGCACAGCAACGTCAAGGTTTCCAAATTAATAAAAAGCCAACAGCGTTACAGATAAATGTATTTTAATTAGGATTAAATACTATCTCAAGGTATCTTGAAATCGCACTTGTACTGTAACTAATCAACAGCCAGAGGCAATAAAAAAAGTCTGAAAACGTAAGAGTTCTAACATCCAACACATGACAGTAAGTGCTGCCATTTAAAGCGACAAACACCGCTCCCAAGGACAGATATTCTTAGAGGAAAAAGTTGTAACATTTTCGTATGGACAAAAAAAAAAAAATTAAATTGAAGACTGGAAGAAATATATTATAGTGCCTGCCTTTTTAAAAGGTTTTTTTTTTTTACATTAAATACAGTTTTCTTCAAAAGCAAGGTACTCTCTAAATTTATGGTTTATATACGGTATGTACACAAGAGCAGAACATTGTACAGTGTTTTTGGATAAAGCAGCACTAACTAGCTATAAGCTGGTATGGTGTTGCTGAACCAAACACAAGATGACAAGTTAAGCACTCTAGGAGAAGTATCTCCGTGGTTGGTATGAGAAAAGTAAAGTATCATGTATGTACAAACTGGTTATCCGGACAAACCCCGCAAACTCAACACCGTTTCCCACGGAACTGTACATGCTGCAGCTAATCAATGGAAGTCTTACTGCAAGAACTCGTCGGAGAGACCCAAAGTAACCAATTTTTTTTCCGTAACAAAGTGCATTAGCCATGCAGAGAGCCCTCAGGCAAGTCGTCATCTCCTTGGTGCAGGGCTCCAAGGAGAGGAGATTCCTACTGCAGCCTCCAGGCAAGTAGCCACCTGCATTTTTCCACTATACAAAATATGAAATGCCCCAACCAAACCATATGACATTGGGATTAAAGCTACATTATTATTTGTACGTGCACTCTGCCTTTCTGCGGCCAGTTACAAATCAAAGCAGAAAGTTTGCACCCAAGTATCACCAGTTCAGTCTAAAAGGGACTGGCAGCGGTCTCCATAATTAGTGCAATATTAACTCCTATATTTTATCAAAGTTACTTACTGCTCTTCAGGTGCACAACGTGCTTATTCAGGTTTTACAAAAACAGACAAACCAGAACGTTGTGCAGAAAACTGGTTTCAGGTTTGTGGATTGAATTATTTTTTTAACGTCTACCCCATTAAAAACCCACCAAACTTAGAAACAGTTTGTGCCCTGGTTCAAAGTCAATTGCCTCAAAAAAATAACTTTTTTATTCTAGGGTTAGCAGCGGGGCAGAGATTAAGGTTCTTCTTGTTACATATACTTTAAATCGCCATTCAGTTTACACCTTCAGAAGGAGTTCTCTGCTGTGCTCTCAGGATGCTCTTCATCCTTGTCTTAGCCACTACACTGGTTTAAGGAACTGAACGTTTCTTCTTGGAAGAGGACAGAAGCGAGACAACTCGTTTCTAAACTGCATCAACTGAAAGTTTCAAGTTTTAATGGTGTAAAAATCTGACATTCAATTACAGTTAAGAGAAACTTGCTACACAGCAAACTGCATCCAAATCTACCAGTTATTGATGGGACCTTTAAATTAACCGTTAACAAGTTATTCAAAGCATCCAGACCTGGAAACATCAGGTCACCCAGCCCGGGAGCCAGCAATTCCCTCCCCCTTTTTTCACAAGGCTTTAACAAATGCAACTGGTGTGACCTCAGCACTGGAGCCAATGACTTCCACTGGTTAACTCCAATACCCAGCAGGGCTAGGAAGATCCTGTGTTAAGCCCAATGCAATATGCATTAGTGTCACGGAGCAGGAAGATCCCAGGGTCTACTTGTTAAAGTTCACACAAACCATACAGATAAAGACAAGATAAAACACAGACTCGAAAGGATCCATTACGCTTGAAGAAAATTCCAAATAAAATGACATCTTCTGCACAGCCCAGCCTCAGACACACCTTTATCTAGTATAATAAACTCTGTAGTAAACTGTTTTTGACCTCCATAGAGAGTAGGAGTTGTCAAATTTAAGAAGATAAACTCCTCTCCCTGGGTACTGGTGGCTGCCAGCATACACTTCTTCATGACAGTCTCGTCTGTACACAGGCACTATTTCATCTAGCTGAGGCTTGTTGGCATTCTTTTTGGCTTTTTCTTCACTGCTAGTATTTTCTGCAAGGAAGAAGGAACAAAAAAGTGTCAGTTAACAAGGGTGGATGCTTTACCAGAGAAAAATCAGACTGATCTGCAGAGGACAAGGCACTCTTTGTTAGTTCTGAAATCAGATGGGTTGAAGGGGTTCACACCAAGGCTGTGGCTAAAGCATTCAAAAGCAGGAGGAACAGTAAGCGCTTGCTTTATCGTTAATTTTATAGTCTGATATTAAAGCTCACCACACCCATCTCCCCAGCACAGCTGGGGCAGTTTGCAGAGTGGCCAAGCTCCAGTTTTTGTTACAACAATACCCCTCATTGACTCCTACTGACCTGACACACTACCAGTTACTCAGGGGTCATACCCAGAAGGCCGCTGCTCCCTGTGTGAGAACAGCTCCTTCTGAGCAAATCACATGCTCGTTTCAGAACATTTTTTCCTAAGGGTATGCTAGACTTCTCCGTGGGTAAAGGCTGTGACCTGTGTCCTGGCCACTATCAGGAATTGCTCTTTTAAGCTCTTTTAACTTCCTCCCTAGAAAAAGTTCATGAACAGCAAGGGAGGATTTTTTCTTAAGCTTTTTGGTGCGCAGAACAATGCTCTATTATGGCATGGGTTTCAATCTAGCTTACTGAATAGCTGAACTGGACAAGAGGGCACACTAACGAGTAAGTAAAACTCAGGAAAAAGATGTCCTCACCCTCAACTGCTTTAACCTGCCCATAACCAAATGAGGTGACTGAAGTTATGTTCAGAATTGCACTTCCTATTCAAAATTGAAGACAAGATTCCAGCTAGATGGAAGCTGGGGTAAGTAGGAGATAACACAAGAGAATCAGTTGGGTTTTTCCCCACAGCAAGCTCTGCAGAACTGGCAGTTTATATACGTAAGCACGCTTACCTTCTTCTTCATCCTCATCATCACTGGATTCGCTGACATGCACACTGACTGCAGTATTAGGGGAGTCTGTCCATTCAAAATACACCCCAAACCCAATGTCATAATTGTCTGTAGCGAACTCCCAAAAGAGGTAAGACCCCTCTTCGTGAGTTGGTACTCTAACCGTAACCACTTCTCCTCGGCCCACTGTGATCACAGAGTCTGCGTCCTGCCGGATTTTTTCCTTGAAGTCTTTTATCTGGGGTCGTGTCCACATCGATGGGGCAGCAATCACTGGAACAGAATCTGGAGAGTGGGGAGGAAATACCCCAGTTAAGCTTTGTTTCAGTTATTTACGTTGCATATTTAAGTGTGCCTTAGGGACACCTGAAGACCACAAGCATCAGGGCTGCTTCCAAGTAATTTATTTATATGTTGACTGAAGAAATCTTTTTACAGTTGATATTTGCGTGAAATGCAGCACAAGTTCAGGTATAACACTGCACACTTAAATCCTACCAGTTCACCCACCCACCATGTTTAAGCCAACAGTGCTTACGCAGAAAAGACTCAGAAGATGGACATACTGATGGGGTTACATCACACAAAAGCCCTTCACTGCGAGGATCTTTAACGTGACAGAACTAGAGATTGTGGGTTTGTCTAAAAATTGTCAAATATTGACTAAACCTAACATTTCATTATGCAGACAGGGACCACGCTAGTATTGGTCCCATAGTGGGATCCATGGAAGTCTTTTGAGGACTACAGATTGTGGATGAAAGCACAGAGGTAACACCCAGAAATACAGGCAATGAGAGCGCTGCTGGGAGGCTAGTTTTCCTGCTCCACTGCCACAGCTTCCTAGAAGCTGAGGAAGGTGGGAAATCTGAGGGGACAGCAGTCCAGACTGCAGATAGGACAGGGCTAAGGCACATGTAGGGCAGCATTCAGAGAGCGTAAGAAGGATTTGACTTTATTTTAATCTGTAATGCTAAATCACTCAGTTTTGACCCAAGTTCAACAAAGATTGAACACATTTCTGCACAGAACAGCTTTCTGCTACAACTTTTGTGCTCCTTCAAGTCAAGAGCAGAAGGAGGTTCTGGATCCCACCTACTCTGACTGAAATGCTTTTGCTGCTTCCTCCTTCCCTCCCCTCAAAGCCGCGTTTTGCCTGTGCGATATCGTCCTCCCTTGAGAGAAGTTAGATCCAGGTCTTGCACAGCCCAATGAAGCCAAACAAAGAGCCACAGCAACCACACTTAAGACATCTGAATCCTAAGAAAGGCTTGTTATTTCTTTTTAACTAAGCAGTCTAGCTAGTCCTACCTTTTGGTCCATTCTCCAGTGCTTCTTCCAAACCCTCTGGATCCAGCTCTTTCTCAGAGCTGTCTGCATGTGCACTGGCCTGCCCATTAATAGATGGGGTGTCCCCTGGGGCAGGCACGTTCACCTTCGATGCAGTGGTCAGAGGTGTCCCTGTTGTTGCCACAACCGCCTCCTGTTGTTTTTGTAAGGCTGCCTAAAATGACAGAAATTAAGTCAAGTAAAACCTAAACCAGTGTCTCCCTCTTCCAGTGGAAGGTATAAAGATATCTCCCCCTGCACCTCACGAGGAGGCTTGGCACAAAAAGACACCACATAGAGACATTGAGGTGCTGGAGCGGGTCCAGAGAAGGCCAACCAAGCTGGTGAAGAGCCTGGACAACATGTACTGTGAGGAGTGGCTGAGGGAACCGGGACTGTTTAGTCTAGAGAAGGCTGAAGGGAGATGTTATTGCTCTCCACAACTACCTAAAAGGAGGTTGTAGTGAGGTGGGTGTTGGGCTCTTCTCCCAAGTAATTAGCCATAGGACAAGAGGAAATGGCCTCAAGTTGCACCAGGGAAGGTTTAGATTGGGTATTAGGAAAAATGTCTTTACTGAAAGAGTGGTCAAGCACTGGAACAGGCTGCCCAGGGAAGTGGTGGAATAACCATCCCTGGAAGTGTTAAAAAAAATATGTAGGCATGGTACTTTAGGACATGGTCTAGTGGTCAAGGTAGCGTTGGGTTGACAGTTGGACTTGATGATCTTAGAGGTCTTTTCCAACCTTAATGATTCTATGATTCTATTATATGACCAGAAGCAGCACACATTGACCAATGAGAATTACAGACTTAGTATCGGGGGAAGTCACGTTGTTCTAGGCTGGCAGATACAACCTGAACAACAACAACAACAATCAACTTTCAAGTTAATTAGGGTACACATGAACTCTTGCACTTGACAGCAGAAGTTCTGAATTTCAGTAATTCTTATAATATTTCTTTCAAAATTGAAAGTGATGACTTGTCTGCTGGTTTTCACCAGTAGGCTGAAAGGATTCTAAGCCCAAACTCACTCAGGTCTAGAAAGAGCTGGAAGTCTTTAAGGTCTATTAAGTACTCGCCCATTTGCGAGTTAACTCGCTCAACAGGGTTCTCTATCAAAGCCACGATGCCCAAAAGTGGTTATTTAATATGAAAGCAGAAAGCGTGAGAGCCACAAGGAGCGCAAGTGGTCGAGGCGAGACCATTAGAACATGACTTATGTACATTGAAAGTCTTTAGACAGACTTTATCATGCTGTTCCTGTGCAAAGGGTTAAAAACACCTAAAATGAGCTTATGCAAGGCAACAACCATCCTTCTGGATTTAAGCAGGATGCGTTACCCCTTTAGCTTCAAGGCTTATTCCCTAGGTATCATTACTGAGAGATTACACATGCTGTTTTGTCAGGACAGGGAAAGGTATAATTGACAGTACCGTTCTTTAAAGGATAACCTAACAAGCACATGATTTTGATGAATGAATGAAATATAGGTATCCTGAACGAGTGTGAAGACAATATAGTCAGATATTAGTCAGATTTCAAATTTGAGCAGTTGTACAGACGCTGCCTAGGGCCACTTTCCAGCAGTTCTATGCACTGAGACAACGTAAAGCGGTGAGAACTTTTCTAGAAGACTATTGCATACAGCCTTTCCAAAATGAATTGTATCACAAGCTGATCCATAAGCAGCTGTGACAGAAGAGCACTTTAACTGCACTAATAGATCCCAAGGCAGCTGAGTCACAGGCCGAAAGGAAAGTATTCCTCGTGTTATGAAAGCTACCTCAGTCTTCACAGAAGTCCGCAGCAGAAGTGGATAATTATAGCTCTGTTACATGCTTCTTTTTCATCACTCCCTCTACAAGAGTTGTTCAAGTAGAGATTTGTAAAATAAGCTTCATTGCCTGGTAGACTTACTATTTTGTAAGCCACTATAGAGGAAAAGCTGTTTTGCCTAGGTCTTGGAGGGCTTTTGTCTTCTGTACATAGAAAGCAGACGGCCATGATTGAAAGGAGCAGCGTGGATAGCATTGAAGAGAACTGGCAGCAACACCTCTGACACCTCAATCTCAAGGAAGTAGGATCAGTTACAGAAGGCACCGAGGACAAGACTGATGAGGCTATAGCTTTTGCAGTTGCCTCAAGGCATTGGTACCAAGGTGTCATAAAGTGTAAAGAGTAACTATAACAGGGCAGGAAGCCTCTGACTTTCCTGTATCGCTTCAACTCCATCAAATGTCCAAGTGGAGGCCAGTGATGAGTGGTGTTCCTCAGGGATTGGTACTGGGACTGGTGCTATTTAATATCTTTGTCAGTGATATGGACAATGGGATTGAATGCGCCCTCAGGAACTTTGCCATAACACCAAGCTGTGTGGTACAGACACGCCAGGGGGACCTTGACAGGCTTGAGAGGTGGGCCCATGCCATCCTCATGAAGTTCAGCAAGGCCAAGTGCAAGGTCCTGCACCTGGGTCAGGGCAATCCCAAGCACAGATACAGCCTGGGCAATGAGTGGATTGAGAGCAGTCCTGAGGAGAAAGACTTGGAGGAGCTGGTTGATGAAAAGCTCAACATGAGCCAACGATGTGCAAGTGCAGCCCAGAAAGCCAACCATATCCTAGGCTGCATCAAAAGAAGCGTGGCCAGCAGGGCAAGGGAGGGGATTCTTCCCCTCTATTCCCATCTTGTGAGACCCCACCTGGAGAGTGCTGTGTCCAGCTCTGGAGCCCCCAACACAAGAAGAACGTGGACCTGTTGCAGCAGGTCCAGAGGAGGGCCATGAAGATGATCAGAGGGCTGGAACACTTCTCCTATGAGGACAGGCTGAGAGAGCTGGGGTTGTTGAGACTGGAGAAGGCTCCAGGGAGACCTCATTGCAGCCTTCCAGTATCTGAAGCAGGCCTACAAGAAAGCTGAGGAGGAAGTTTTTACAAGGACTTGTAGTCAAATCTGGAAGAGAACAGATTTAGAATAGAAATTAGGAAGAAGTTTTTCCATTATGAGGGTGGTGAGTCACTGGAGCAGTTTGCCCAGGGAGGTTGTAGGTGCCTCAACATTGGATGCATTCAAGACTGGGTTGGCTGAGGCTTTTGGCAACCTGGTCTAATAGAAGGTGTCCCTGCCCATGGCAGGAGGGTTGGAACTAGATGATCTTTAAGGTCCCTTCCAAACCAAACCATGATTTCACAGAATGGTTTGAACTGGAAGGTACCTTAAAGATCACCTAGTTCCAACCCTCCTGCCATGGGCAGGGACATC
This sequence comes from Eurystomus gularis, assembly GCA_013400335.1. Taxonomy (NCBI): domain Eukaryota; kingdom Metazoa; phylum Chordata; class Aves; order Coraciiformes; family Coraciidae; genus Eurystomus; species Eurystomus gularis. Next base: position 43,632 of record VZZY01001814.1, read on the forward strand.
TTTCACTAGATCAGGCCACTCACAGCTCCATCCAACCTGTCCTTGAACACTTCCAACAATGTGGCATCCACAACTTCTCTAAGCAACCTAATCCAATGTCTGACTGCCCTCATTACAAAAAAAGTCTTCCTTATGTCCAGTCTAAACCTATACCCTCTCAGATTAAAACCATCATCCCGTGTCCTGTCACTACACACCCTGGTGAAAAGCTATTTCTTATAGTCACCTTTAAGTACTGAAAGGCTGCTACAAGGTCTCCCTGGAGCCCTCTTCTCCAGGATGAGCAACCTCAGCTCTCCCAGCTTTTCTTCACAGGAGATGCGTTCCAGCCCTTTGATGATTTTTGTTGCCCTCCTCTGGACCCGCTCCAATAGGTCCATGTCTTTCTGTGCTGAGGACTCCAGAGCTGGATACAGGACTGCAGGTGACGTCTTGAGAGCTGAGTAGAGGGGGAGAATCGCCTCCCTCCCTTGACATGCTAGCTACACTTCTTTAGTGCAGCCCAGGATACAACTGGCTTTCAGGGCTGCAAGAGCCCATTGCCAGATCATGTCCAATCTTTCATCCACCAGTAACCTCAAGTCCATCTCCACAAGGTGTCTCTCAATCCATTCACCCCCCAGTCTGTACTGATACTGGTGATTGCCCTGACCCAGGTGCAGGACCTCGCACATGGCCTTTTTGAACTTCATAAGGTTCATATGGCTTACTTCCTTGGACAGTTCTTTGCTGAGGACATCAGCCTCATCAAAATACAAACGAGTTAGAATCATAGAATAGTTCAAGTTGAAAGGGGCCTTAAAGATCATCTACTTCCGCCCCCGCCCAGGCCATGGGCAGGGACACCTCCCACTAAACCAGGTTGCTCAAGGCCCCATCCAACCTCATCTTGAACACATCCAGTGTGGGGGCACCTACAATCTCCCTGGACAACCTGTTCCAGTGATTCATACCACAGAATCATTATGGTTGGAAAGGACCTCCAGGGTCATCAAGTCCAACCTTTCTCCTAGCATCTCTCTAACCACTACACCATATCCTCAAGCGCCGCATCTATTTGTTCTTTAAACACCTCAAGGGATGGTGACTCCCACCACCTCCCTGAAACCTCACAGTGAAAAACTTCCTTGTAATTTCTAATGTAAATCTACCCTCTTCCAGTTTGAGCCCATTACCCCTCATCCTATGACTACAAGCCCTTGTAAAAATTTCCTCCTCAGCTTTCTTCCAGGCCCCAACAGGAGACTTAACAGGAAATCAGTTACTGAATTTTAAGTCTTTTGCTCAGGATCAAGAGACCTCAGGCTGACAGTTACAGGCCATTTAAGATTCAGGTCCCGCCCAGAGAAGTCAGATGTACCAGAGTGAAGTCTGGCTTACATCTGTTTAAAGACAGTTACAGATGGACATCCCTGAACTTTAAAATAGCTTGAGATGTGAATACAGCACATCTGCCAGACATGCAGGATTCCTCTAAACAGGGTGGGAATGTGCCTTTCTAGCCCTGGCACAAAACCCTTGCAAAGAAGTAAGGTACTACTGCCACCCATTGCTACCAGAAGTATGAACATCTGTCCTCCCACTCACATCACGAGCAGTCTAATGCAGGCAAGCAGCTTAATTAGATGCTGATGTCAGACAATAGATGCAAAAGGGGAGAGAAGGCAGTAGTGCTCAAGCTGACAGGGAGGAGCAATCTCAAGCCCAGAAGCGATGTGACAGCGCTGTGTGCACATTCACCTGGAGACACGTGGCTGACCAAAGCCCGCTGCTCCGCACAGATCCACAGGTGTGATACCGCCAGGGAAAGAGTCACTTGAACAGGTCTGTTCGTGCTCAGATGCACTGATATGTACCCCCGTTGAATTACACCCAGGACACTTCCCATTTGGTCTCCAAGAATAATATCCAACCAAGTAACTAGTAACGGCTGCTTAGAATTTTCTTACCTAATAGCTGCTTCAGAAAACTTACTCAAAGAGATTAAAGGGTCTTTGGTGTTTGAATCTGAAGCAGCATTAGTCACTAGGACACTATCTCTCCCTGCAGCAATTATCTTTTCAAGGAGATAACGGCAGACAAGTTAACATCTCCCAGAGACAGCCCTGGACACAAAATCTAAGTTTCTCAGCTGTTTGGCCATACCTGTTGCTGTGCAAGCTGGACTTGATACAACTGCTGCATGTATTGTTGATAATGCTGCTCCTGGAGCTGCCGAATTAGGATCTGCTGCTGTTCATAGTTGCCCGGATACTGCTGGGCTGCATACTGCTGGAACTGAATGGCAGTCTGGGAGTTCAGTGCTGCCATTATCTGTTGCCTAGATTGGTGGAGGAGAGTACGAAGATTACAAGCAGTTGGGGGTACTGGGGAAAATCCCTGTGATTTAGAAGCCCTCAAGGACAGTTAATTCAATTCCTGCAAAAATCAATTAGAATAGATCTACATAATAGAGCAGAGCCCAGAGGTAATGCAAATGTGAATTTTGCCTAAAAAATATGCTGAGAATATAAATAAGGGAGCAACAATTTCTACCCAATGTCTGAAAACACAAAATGTTAAAAAAACAGCTCTTACATAATCCTCAATCTACAGTTTGATAAAGAGGTAGTGATAGAAAAATGCATGACTACATTTCTCAAACAAGCCAAGGCAAAAACCCCGTATTTGGTTCCTCCGGAAAACATGCAGAAACCATCCTTCCAGCAGCCCTTTTATAAATACTGATAAGAAACCTGCTGTGGTACAGCATGCCAGGGTGTTCCGGTAAATCTAAGAACACACCACATGACTATCTTGATTTCCCAGGACAGTATGCAAACAAATATGAAAAGTGGCCTAATTCAAGGAACAACAACAACAACAAAAGGTTGCCAAATGGGGCATCTGTGCCTCCAATAAACTCAACTGCTGAAACTTCAGGAGGAACAGGTGGGTTACTTATGCGCAGGCTCAGTTTTTCTCTTCTCTCCAAAGGGCAAACAAACTATACGGTAAAATTACTAGCTAGATCCAGGGTTTTGTCTCACATGTTAAGTGCACCAGTGACCAGCTACTAATGTTTCAGAGGACGAAAGAAGTATCACACAAAACCAGCAGTAATTCACCCTTCTTCCTTGCCCAAAAATTATCCTCTAAAACTCCCAGTATTAAACTGGTTTAGTACCCTAAAGGGCAAGATTTACTACTCTTCAGCAAACTACGACCAGTGTACATACACTTGGCCTGTACATACCTATCCATGTTCCTTTCTGTCTAAACCCTATCTCTGTAACCTGCTAAAACTACTTGATACACAACTGCTATTCACGTAAAAAACAATCTCGTAACTTCAAGGCATACCATATTTTATGTTACTGGGCTTTGTGCAACATTTTTTTATTGTATGTTCTGTTCATTTATGTCTGTGTTTTACACTCCCCTGGCTCTCACTATATTAAACAGTAAAACTGGTGGGTTAATTATTCACTCCCTTCTCAAAACCATCACATAGCAACCATGGGATCTACTTCAGAGACTCTCTGCGAAGACATTTTTATCATGGGAAATGGTTGCTGACCGACGTGGCATAGCTTTGATGATTTATATACGCTTAAATATTGTGAGTGCAAAGCCAGCTCCATATTTTCAGCATCTGGATGTGACGGGAACAATGAAATATAACTGGAGCTGTATATTCTAAGTAAACAATTTAATTCAGGCTACAAACAGAGGTTAAGTGCATTTGAATGTGCATTTTGTATTCCTTCTAGAAAGGTGGTAAGATCCAGGGATTGTCAGCATACAAATGAGATCTGCATTTCAGATATTCACACTTCTAGAAAGGGAACACATTTAGGGAGATAAGTGTTAGACTACCAAGATGGACAGCTGCAGCCATGCGTTCAAAACACCCCACCGAAGTGCAGTTATCCCTTTTTTCAAGGCTCCACCTTCCGTGAAAGGATAGAAACTTTCAAGCCACAGTTCAAACAACCCTTCCTTCTGGACACTTAGCTCTGCTCAGCTGAGTATAGCATCCATTATTTAAGAAGCAGTTTATATGAGATGCAGCCCTTGAACCCAAAAAACTCCAGAGCTTCTGTTGAAACAAAGCTTCTCTGGCGCTTTCATCTGAGAAGGCTGCATACAATAACACGTTAGGATAATTACTCTCTGCAGAACCTGTCCCTCTTAACTAAGGATGCAAGTGTCACTGCCAGACTCGAGCGCTCTGAACTTCAGGTATTCAATTCTAGCGTAACTGTTTAAGCAGATACAATTATCTCAAGTGCAAGGCAGTTATTTTCCTTGAAGCGTTGTTTGTTTCAGCTACTCACTTCTGTTGTTCCATCCGAAGTCGCTCCTCCTCTATTCTCCTCCTCTCTTCTTCTTCCCTCCTCAGTCTTTCCTCCTCTTCTCGCCTACGTTTTTCTTCTTCTTTCTGTAAACGCTCACGCTCCTCCTCTTCACGCCGCCTTCGTTCTTCCTCTTCTCTTCTGCAACATCCACTCAATAAGCTATTTCTGCATTCCTGCAATCCTAGGATGAGTTATTTTCAACATGCTGTAACCTGCCTTTTGCCTGCCCAGTGAGGCTTTTTTTGTTTGGTACCATTTCCTCCCATTTACATTGGCCTGGAGAAGTGTCTTATAGGACACAAGAAGAAAATGTATTACGGTTTAGTTTTACTGCACTCTGCAGTACAGCAAGTGTAAATTCTGTATTATAATTTGATACTCATTTTAACCTGTTACTGTACTACCTGGGCAGTAGAAAAAATTGCCTGCAAACCTTAAACACATCTTCCAAGCTGAAACGTATGTTCAGTAGTTACACAGATACTATAGTTTAATAACTAAACGATAGTAGAAGATTGCCTCTGTCAAGTTGCTAAGCCATACTAGAAGAGGAGTTGAAAGCACCTAACAGTTTCATGTTCTGTATATGTTTACTCCACAGACACATCGGGGCAGGCATTTTGTGAAGTCTGTACTTCTTAAGCACGTGATGGTGTCTGCAAAATTGTAAAAACTCTTTATATTCTCAGTGTCTTCACTTCAGAAACAATCACCCATTACTGGCAAAGTAGAAAGGCTTACAGAGATCAGGTGGTACCACAGCTACCCAAACTTCCAAGCATTTTTCTTCCCAAGACAACTAGCTGCGACACTGTCCATAGGTCAAGAGCTACACACTCGATATATACTCCAACACCAAAGGACTCAAATATTACCTTTTCTTTTCTTGTTCTTCTTTCTCTATCTTGTGGGAAGTGACATACGTTGAAAACAAGTGGCAGCACCTATTCAGGAGCTTAACGAATTCTGTCATAGCTTTTTGCTTTGACATGTTTCCAAGGGCAGCCCATTCCTTCCTGCAAGAGAGAAATCAGCTGAAATAACAGGAGACTCGACTCTTTTCAAGTCGGTAGTGAACTCTGTGAACCCAGCACAGAAAAGAAAGTTGGGAGACCAGGGGCCAAACTTCATTATATGCAGTTCCAGAGAACCAACAACTTTTTGCAAAAGACAGTACAGTGCTCTCTTCTGCCAGCACCAGAACAATTCTTTCAAAGAGATGTACCTGAGTGCTTACTTGAAATCTCACACGTACCATCGAATTCTGAACTACGACCAAAAGCTTCCCAGCTACAAACGAACCTGAAATAATTTTTTACCCTTCTTCCCCTCTAGTTCATGGAAAAAATGCATACATTTTCCTGGATGAATAAACATGGTAACAACCATCAGCTACAGTGCTTCAGTTAGTTGAATGGGACAACCTGGTTCTTCCAAAGGAAAGCTATGCCCATCTGGGCAAAAGCAGAGCGCTGAGTCCAGCTATGAAGAACCAGTGCTGTGTTGCACGTCACCTTCAAACTAGAAATTGCAACAGTGAACAGCAGAAGCGCAGCCTGGACTGCAAGCAATACAAGAGTCATGCCTGAGACTGCCTAGATCTCATAAAAATTTATTTGGAGTTCGAATGCATCAGGTATCTGATTTCTGAAGTTACCTTTGGTATTAGCAAAAGCTATGGTGAATGCTGTTACCATCGGTAAAAGGCTTGGCCTGCTGTAACCCTGGTGTGGAGCCAGGATGAAACATGGACTTGCACGTGAATGCACAGCTAACCAAGTCTTGAACTGCTGTGAGAAATAGGACCGTTGGCGCAGCAGCTTTTCCTAACAGTTGAAAAAATCCGATAATCTCCTGTTTGTGCCTTTAACAAACTGTGACTCAGATTTCTAAGAAGTATTTGAAGAGGCCACTCTCACTTTCCACTACCATACAGACATAGCGAGGCAACCCACATACTTGTCTTCTTATTGTGGAAATTGGATGATCTTATCTTCAGACAGGAAAAGTAGAGTTAAGGCCAACAAGAGCACCGGCTCTTTTACCTTCTGTCATTCCCCAGCACATCAAAGAATCCGACTTCAGGGCAAGTGTCAGGGTTGTAAGGTCCCAGGAGAACCTGCTTGTGCAGTGCCACAAGTTTGAGTTTTTCTTCATATGTTGGATGAAAGGCTTTGCCATCTTTTTCTGTAGGAAAAAAAAAGAAAATTTTCACTGTTGTAGCTAAGTGATAAAGCACAGGACAGCAAAAAGAATTTTGTATAAACCACTACTATGATTTCTTCTACAAAAAAGGAATAAGAAAGATAAGTCACAAAAGGTTAGACAAATTAAGTCAGTTCTATTCAAATAAAATACGGAAGGAACACATCTACTTCAGCTGCTGAAACTAAACTGTGAAGTGTTTTTCGTCGTACCATCTAGAGTCAATCTTAGCTAGTAAGTTATCACATAAATATTGATGCTCATTAGTTGAACACCAGACCGTATGGATCTATATCTCTGAAATATTTCAAAACCTTAACTTGAATCCAAATGCGTCTGCCAAGCCTATTGTAGCGTGGATAGGAAGGATTTTCCACAAAGAAAAATGTGATGTTAGCTTTATAGATTGCTCTCCTTTCATGCGGAAAGCAGAACAAGCAAGGTTTAAGTCAGAGAAAACTGCAGAGAGGAACAATTAGAATTAAGGGAGAATTTTCCTTGAGGGAATTTGATTGCTGCACTTTGCCAAGGCAGCTGGAATAACCCCTCACAATGAAAAGTCTCAGAGGTGACTCCATCAGCACCAACACGTACAGAGTGCTCTGCCCATAAGACACAGGCATCAGAAGCCTGAACATAATCAGAATTCCAAAGGCTCCACACCTTCTGAAGCGGTCCTGGTTAGATCCCATCACACATTTACTGGTACAAAGAGACTTGCACTGATTTAAAATGATACATGAATTAGTCAACTAGGACTTACACTGGCACATTTCAACTGTCAAAACAAATGAAAGAAGCAGGCACTGCTATATGTAATTACACTGCTCATTAAGAAAAGAGCTTTTTCTTGAGCAGGAAAACAAATAAATAAGCAGTCATCTCCTTTTGGAAGGGCTGAGATGAGGAAGCTATTACCAGAAGTAAACAACAGTCATTTGACATGACTGTACTACTAACTGCTCTCCGTGTAGTCAGGAACTGCAGGAAGAGCTGCCACGAGTTTCCAGCTCTCCTTTGGAGCAAGCTGTTTACAGTTCCGAACCGAACAGTCCAATTCACATCCAAATTTTAGGGCTGCAAAATTGCCTGTCTGACACCTGTGAGCAGAGTTATTAACAGGAAGAGAAGCAAATCTCAGAACAAAAGAGGAGGGGAAATACCTCTACTATGGTGTACTGAGAAACTCAGAGCAAATAATTCTGAAAATTGGAAACAACCCCAGAGGGAAAGTGTTTACAGGTCACAGAGAGAAGCCATATTTTCGACAGAGTAACTTCAGTACATTACTGGACTTACCCAGTTAAAACTTCACAAGGAACCACTATGTGCGTGCCATTTGTTTTGAAGCCAGAATCAAAGAATTAGGAAGGTAAACATTTAATTACTTGTTATCCATTCCTGGAGGTCCACTTCACTCTTTCAGAATCTCAAGCATTTGTTCTTCTCCCAGGGCCACACAACCTTACAGCAAATATAGCTTCTGGCTTCCAAAACCAGAAGGCTTTTTCCGCAAGAAGTATCTATTTCCAAAAAATACCTGGTGGGGTGGAGAAGGTGGGGAATGTAAAGACCGAACCAGAGTCTACTCAGTGGTATCCAGTGAAAGGACAAGAGGCAGCAGACAAACAGAAACTTAGGAAATTCCACTTCGGCATAAGAGGTGGCTCTTTTTTTTTTTTTAACACTGTGAGAGTGACCAAGTATTGCAACAGGTTGCCCAGAGAGGCTTTGAAGTCTCCATCCTTGGAGACACTCAAAATCCAAATGGACAAAGTCCCAAGAAGCATGCTCTGAACAAGAGAGCTAAACTTGACAATCCCAGAGGTCCCTTCCCAAGGGGGATCCCCTTCACCCCAAGTCTGTGATCCTTAAGAGATGCACATCACCATGTCCTAATAAGTGCTCTCTCTCCCTGGGTCTCACATCTCTTGCTCTCAGGCCACCCAAAGAAAAGACTTTTGCTTTTCCTCAATTCTTCACACTTCACATTTAACTCAGAGCTTGCTTATTAAGTAGCAAGCACTGCCATGAGCCTCAGTAAACAGCACACACTTTGAAATCATACTTAATATCCTGGGGCAACGTGCTTAAAAGCAAGTCAATTGATAAGGGTACTACACTGAAATTCTGCCAGACTTCTGCATGAAGCATGCTTCTCAAGGGGGTCCTTATGGCATAGTTTACCTTGCACAACCTGTAGACCTACAGCTGCCTGCCAAAAAACATAAGACAGCAGTCTAGTCCAGCGAATAGCTAAGCCAGCAAGTATCATCAGTATCTGAGCTCGCTTCTGAAGAGGGTTAAAGGGAAAAAAACCCCATTGTTTCCCATGCTATACACAGCACATCTGCACTTTCACAGAACAGAGAAGTCAGACCTCAAGCTCTAGCTATCAAGGGAAGCCAAAAAATCTGCATTTACAAAGGATGGTGACCCAAGGGAAGAAGAACAAACAAGCTAAATAAGAGAGGAAAGCGAACAGATGAGAAAAATATGAGACAGGCATTCAGTGACTTGTAGATAATGCAGATTAGAAGCAAGCTCTCAGCAAAATACTTTGAGCCAGTCAAAAGAATGAAGTTGTATACTAGCTATTTTTCAGTTGAATTCTTCAGCATGAACCACGTTGTATAATTATCCCAAAGACTTGGAATTGCTGCCGTTAAACTGAACCAGAGGACCTAAAGCCATCTGCAGAGTCAAATACGCCCAGAAAGAGCACTAGCAAGTCCAGACGTGCAGAAGTGCCAAATTTATTCAAGCAGCCGTGAACGTACCATTTAAGTAGGTATTACCCACACATCTAATACAGCTGTCAGGAAGCTGAAGAACATCAAAGAGCTCTAGGGAACGCAGTGAGAAATCCAAAGGACGCAGGCGCACAGGAGTACTACAGCAACTGTGCAACCCTCCATATGCCACTGGTATGCCTGACCCAACGGGGCCAGAGAAAGGCTCAGATTTCTTGCAGTAGATTAGGCAACTCCTTTCCTGACAGTACTTCAAACCATCATTCACATGGAATTACAGTTTCTCAAACTCTACACTTAAGCAGTGGCCACTAACAGATGAAATTCAAGCAGTGGTTAAGGGCATGGTTACATGAACAAAGTGGGCTACAGACCCACAGTGCTTTAGGCATAAAGGCTCATATACACACACATATATATGCACGTGTACTTCACTAATGACATTACTTAGATCACCCAGAACATGGAGAAAGACTGGCTCCCACTCACTGCAAGCTCAGGCCTCACTGACGTGTGCCACGAAACCACAACACTGTTACTGCATCATCAGCCCGTAAATGGGAAATCCCTGCACACCTAATACCAGCTCTTCACGCTACCACGCTCCTTGACAGTGGCTGCTTTGTTCAGATGCCCACAAAACTTAGATCCATTGGGGGCAACTCAGCAGGATACTCCAGAAAACCAGTGCTGCAAACACTAACAGCTCTCCTTGTGCTACAGGTAATTAACGTACGCTCAAAGACCATGGTTTGCATCAGCATGCAAACACAACAGAAAGATGAAGCTATAACTAGCAGTGAAAAGCAGGTAACAGAGGCTTATGTCACTACGTGGCACTGTACCATCGACATGAGCTAGTATAAACCAGCAAATTTAGACTCAAGGGAGTTTAAGAATAATCCTTCAGAGACTGCATCATGCAAGATACTGTTACTTGTAGGTAACATCTGATTTTTTTCCCCCGTAAAAAACATGGCACATTCTGCAGCTTCCACTCTGACTTCACCTCTTGTGCTCACTCCAAATGACTAATTCCTGTGGGGCAGCATTCAGTCGAGTCATCTAGAAGAAGCTAGAAAACAGTTTGTGAAGTGTGATTTTTCACCTCATAACTTTTAAAAGCAGAAGTCACGTATGTTAATGCTATTCATTTGCAAAGCTTTAATGAGCGAGACCAAAACTGAGAAGTGCGAGAATTGAATCGCTGCCTGCAGATCCCAGCACACGCTCTTACACTCCTAATTCTCCTCTCCTGAAGATGTTCTGCGTCAACAGAAGAGATACCAACCTGCCTTTCTTGTCCAATTAAACGTGATCAAAGCTCAAATTTACATCAAACGTAGATACGTTACAGAGATTTTCATATTCTTGAAAACAAGAACCTACTTAACTTATGAATTATTGTCGTGCCATCGTGTTAGCCCTCAAAAAAAAAAGTGAGGTCAAAATTAATTTAGAAGGATGTATCACTGAGGTTGAACATGCGTTCTTGTTAGGATAGGAGGAAATAACCTGGAGCAGTCAAACAAAATTAGAATACTTAGCATACCAGGAGAGCTTTTAGATACCAAAATGATATGGTTTGTACACTCTCTACTCAGAGGCGCTGCACTGCGAATCACTTTAGACAGTGCATGAACACTTCAGGGACTGTCGTATATTGAAGGTTGGGTGCAATGGTATTTCAATGACAGGATGTGGAGAACCATAAAGCCAGGTTGATACTGGAAGAGATTTGCTGGCAGAGTTACGCAAGCCATCCCCTCCTCCTGCAGGACACAGCCTACACCTTAAACATGTTACCGTCCCTGGCACAACTTGTACCAGCTCAACAGGCAGAATAAGCCATCAAAAGACACTTCTCTTCTGTCAGCTTCCCCGCAGCACACAATTATAGACAGTCCAAGAGACAAAGAAACGCACCCATTTCAGTAACATGACCGTGTTCTCCACCGCACGCTGCATCCAGCACAGTGGAGCAGCTTCTCAATGGCAGCCAAAACACTGGTCAACCTGAACCAGGCTTGACAGGGCAGTAAGGGAAAGCGTGCATGTCATAAGGCAGGCTCTTGTTTCTCAAAGGAAAATGGATTGGAACGCTATTAACCACCTATTTTCTATGCCTCTGTTAGTCTGAAAAGCTTTCTTCATAAGCCATTATGGATGCCAAAAAAAGCTAGCACACATCTCCTGCGCAGCCTAAGGCCTGATGGTTGAAGTGACCTGGAGTCAAGCATTTTAGATCTGCTTCTTTATCAGAGGAAGAATAAAGTAGCTTTGAGTCTCTTTCACATCTTAGCCTAGTTTCAGTTGTGGTTTTTGTGCTGTTTATATGCACTCTCACACTGTGGTGTCTTCAAGCAATTCCATTACATGCAATATGCCACCACATACAAGTCTTAGCAGTCATTGTAATAAGCAAATCCAAAGTATTTTGATCAGACTCAACTTTTCTAGGAATGAAGCACATCATGAGTTACAACCAGACAGCTCGGTACGTACACTGAAGCAGGAAGGAAGCTGCTTCAGTAGTGACTGCTGCTTGCCCTTCGACCTTCTACAGCCACTCCTCTAGCATCCTGATGGGAGCTTCTTCTATCCCAGGCACTGCAGTTAACCCGGATACCATCGTTCTCCCAAACAAGTGCTGCCCTGAGTCACTGGTTTGCTCCACGGTAGCTGTGCGAGTGTAGGTAATACCATACACTGAGGCACAGATATCAACTGGCTTTAAGAAAGACAAAGTCTTTCAAAAACACCTCCTATCTCCAACTCAGTATAGTTTTAAGAAGAATGATCGGAGACAAGACCTCAGTATTGACCTATTAACATGGGTCAACCTTCAGATCCCTCATAGGTTGCTTCTCGGGGTAAAGAAAGAATCCTCACTTGTTCCTTGGCATCTACAAGGCTGCTAAACAAGCACACCCACTCCCACAGTTGTTTTGACAGTGGGTGCATGAAAATCATTTGGAAACTGGATCAATTATTTTCAGAGCCACACAAATATAGAACAAGCTGGCAGATTGAGTAATCCAAATATTACAAGCTCCTGTAACTCACCATCACATCTCTAAACAAAAATCCTCATGTTACCTCACTTTCAGCACAAAAATACAGATGAAAACATGAGCAATGACTTCATGGGACTTATTCCAGCCGTAAGGACAGAGGTATGAGGTCTCCATTTGGAAAGTCTGACAACTGCATACAACACGGAAAATTTTCCCCTTATGAGCAAAACCATGAGTTACAAGAAGTTGCAGAAAGGTTAAAAAAAAAAAGAGCAGCAGTAAGTTGAAACCTATTGAAGTTAAGCTTTTAATAAAAGGAAGGCAACAAAAAACCCCAACCATTGAGCCAAGACTACACAAGGAACCAGAACCTAGATACAAGTAACGTTCCACTGACTTTTCACCATTCATGAGGAGATAAAAGCTGAACATAAATTTCATCAAAACATGAGATCTACTAGACACAGGTCAGCAATAATGTAGATAAGCTCATTCACAGTGTGTATTTTCTACACTGTAAATACAGGTTCCAGTAGAATATTAAACCCAAGACAACACACAACCACATCTGACTGAGACAAGGAACTTACTTCTGCAGAGACATTTCTTTCTGCATCATGTTTTAAGAACAAACACACATTAAACCAAACCAGAACTCTTTCAAGCACCTTGTTTTACAGCAAGGAGAGACAGAAAATGCCTCCACAGCCTGATACCTGGTTGCAGCAGCTTCTGAAACACACACACACACAAAAATAACCAAGAAATGAAAAGAGAAAAAAAAAAAATCAGGACTCTTATGAACCTTTACAGTTCTTACAGCTAAAAAAAAATCTCTATGTGTTAGTGCGCTAACAAAAAAACTGCTTTGTGGAAGGGCATCAGAACAGGGTCAAAGAACCAGGGCTGAGAAATCTGCTTAGAGCCTTACATGCTGCTAACAACTCTCAGAGTGCTGGTCAGCCAAAGTGATGAAAGCAGAAAACTTCATCCTTCCAGCACAGTTTCCACCAAATGTACTTGCTCTCAGAAGAGGCAGCTCTCTTGGGGGATCAACAACTGACTGCCACAAGACTGGCCTTTCCAAGCACAGAGTTGCATCTTCCCTCGCACAGGCACGTCGCTGGACTCCCTGCTCTGTGCCCCACACCAAGCAGCAGCCGCCTGACAGGCAGCAGAGCGAAACACGGCTGTGAGGTGCTCAAAGGCTGTACTGTAATGCAATGCTACAGCGAGTGCAGCTCTTCCTCCAAAACCACACAGTCCGTTTCCTCCTCTTGAGGAAAGCAAGTGTGGAACGGCACCTCCAGCTTCCTGCAGAAGCAAACCTGGGATCCCAAGGCAAACGCTCCGGGTCTACGCCCTGGGCATTTCAGGGCTCCCTCGCACAGCTGCCAGCTGGAGACACGACAGCACACGAAGCGGCAAAGCCAGCCGTGAAGTTCGCACCCTGCGAAGGCGGCTCGGCACCTCTACGCCAGGACCCGGGCAGACCCGGCAGCGCTCCGTGGGCGCGCTCCCGGCCTACACTTGCGAGGTGTTTTCCTCATGTGCCACAAGCGAGGATATTTTCCTGCTCCGTTGTCGGTCGGGGGGTGCAAACCCTCGGAAACGCCTTCCTGGCCCCGAGGAGCGGGAACGCCACGGGCCAGGGCAACCTCCCAGCTCTCCTCCCGGTCCCCCGCCTGGGCTCACCGCTCGCCCCAGGAAAAGCGCATCC
>VZZY01001814.1:58571-83242 GCA_013400335.1 Eurystomus gularis
GCCCCGGCCGGGCTGGCGGCGGGGGCAGCGCCGGGCCCTGATGGCAGTCCCTCCGCCGCCGCAGCCCTCAAATCCCAGGCTGCGGGAGGTTTGGGGAGGCTGCCGCCGAGCACTCTGTGTGCGCTTTCTGGTTGCTCTGCGGAAGGGAATAATGATTTTCCAATAGCTGTATGTCACGGATTGAAAGCCTTTTGCTCCAGCTGGAAGTTAGTTTGGGGTCTGCTGCTGACCTCTTACTCCTCTCTGAGGAAACGTGCTTCAGGCCTCACACGGGAAAGGAAAGAAACGAGCCAGAGAAAGACAAAAAGAGTACGAGGCAATCACTTCTCCAAGAGCTGTGTCTGCAATTAGCTCACTCCCTTGTGACTGCGAAACACCGTTGACAATAATACTGTTATCGTGTGCTATGCAAGGGGAGAGCGTTGCTCCTGCACACAGCTAAGGAGGTTTTTTTCCCAGCACAAGCGATCCTCCTCACCAGGAGGGTTTCAGGAAAGAGAGCATTAGCATCAAGCCCTTTCGGTCACGTTTCTCACCCAAACCAAGATGCAGACTGCATGCCTGGGAAGCAGGACGTCCCTGTCTGGTGGTTCATGAAGCTCACGCAAAGGAAGAGAAGTGCACAGCTCTGCAACCTCCTGAAAGCCGGGGGGGTGGGAGGCCCCCTGTCCCCAGTGCTTTGCTGAAGCCTGCTGCCCACTTCTGGGGTTATCCCCTGAAGCTGGTCACAGCGCCTAGGAGTTTATCTACCGTTCAAGGTAGTTTTAGATCCATCTGCTGATCTCTCGGGAATGCGGAAGAGATTTTACTGTCGCACTTATAAAGTGATTTGAAGCTTTAGGGTGAAAGGGAGAAGTGTAAAGCTTCGATTAGAAGTACTTAAATTCTTTCTAGTTAGTATTTCTTGAGAGACTGGACGCAACACAGGGTACTGCTTACTACAAATGGGGCAGAATTTGATTCAAATGATGTAAGCTTCAAAAGAAATTTTACAACCAGTTTGAAATCCTTTGTAGCTTCTTCCCCAGCATTTTGGTTTTGATTGAGGATCAAACGTAACATCGTATTGCTTTTACCTGCCAAAGGCTGCAGAACAAGGGTGTACCAGCCTCTTTTGATGGTTGCAGCTCTCCAGGGCACACAGTTCTCGGCACTATTTGGTGCTATTTCATGGACCAGACTAACAGCAGAACAGACTGTTTTATCTCTTTGTACAAGCCTGCACCTGCTTCACAGGTCTGTCACTTCAGCATCAGATCCAGCTTCACTTTAAGATTTGTTAGTTCATTTACAAAATCACTTGTATTAAAACGTCTGTGTTAAGAGTTTTGATCTGACACATTTTCTGCTTGGCTCGAGCAGCTTGTGCTTCATAAATATTTTCTTATGGCATCAATTCTACAGTTTAATCCATAGTGAGATAAATCTTCAAGCTCCTGCTTTAAGGAACTGAATTCTTTATCCTAAAATGTTTCTTTAAAGAAACTGAAGTTCAGACTGAGCCCTACTGGATTTGTTAAGTTTCACCCAAATGGAAGGAAATACTTCATTTTATGTACTAGCAAAGCCGGAGGTGTTTCTGCTTCATGGTAGGAGACTGGCCTGAAACCAGGCAGCCCTTAGTTTGCCTGTGTTTGGAGGACGACCTAAATCCAAGATGCTCCACAAGCATCTTGGCTGACAAACTAATTTTGGGAATAATTACAGGAAACTGATTTGTCTCCTGACAGGCTCTCTCCCATAGCAAATGTTTGGTACGTTTAGCAAATGTGAGACTATTCCTCTCTTCTCATGCCAGCTTTGCTATACCATGCAACAGGCATGTGAGCTGGCACCAGCAGAGCAGGTTTCTTCACGAGAGTGCAGTGTAGACTCTTGGAGAGGTCCCAGTTGGAGAGTTGAAGCAAGACATCTCTGGTAGCGCTGTGTCTGAGGCACGGCCAAGGCACAGCGCTGAGCAGCCTTTGGTGGCTCTCTGCCTGTCTGCCCCATAGCACAGCTGACTGGTGAGCATGGAATGGACACGTTCCATCAGCTCCCCTCTGTTTCATACTGCTTCCAAGTTGGATTTATAAATACAGAAATTTGCTGTTACGCTGCAGTGTCACTACATGCTGTGATGTGCAACTGGTGGACAAGCTGAGTGCACGATCAGGTGTAGGAATCACAGAATGGTTTGGGTTGGAAGGGACCTTAAAGATCATCTAGTTCCACCTCCCTTGCCAGGGGCAGGGACACCTTCCACTAAACAAGGTTGCTCAAACCCCCATCTTGAACACGAGCAGTGATGGAGCATCCACAACTTCCCTGGGCAACCTGTTCCAGTGACTCACCACCCTCACTGTCAAAAACATCTTCCTAATTTCTGATCTAAATCTCCCCTCTTCCAGTTGAACCCGATACCCCTTGTCCTCTCACTACAGAAAGGGGAATAACTGTGATATGATATCTTCAAATAAAAATGGAGGTTCCAATTATGAGAGGAGTCAGGAAGTCCCTGTCGGGGATAACGTAGTAACAAATGACAGAGTATTTTTCCAGCAGAAAATTTTTAATTTTCACAGATGGTTACTAAAGCTACCTGGAATTCTGTTATAAAATAGAGATTTACCCGGAGCTATGTGTCCAGGCAGCTGGAGGTCTGGCTGCTGGGGGTCAGGGCTCGCAGCCATGGGGAGCACTCCTGGGCAGCGTGGTGGGGAGGCCACCACCAGCACCGAGCCCTGGCCCTCAGGAGCTGCTTCAGCTGAGGCTCTTGTCCTCAGCTCCCACCTGAAGTGTGGCCATGGGCCCCCAGATACTCACCCGCTGGCTCCCAAGCCCTCAGGGAGCAGCTGGCCCTGGCACGCAGTCAGTACAACTTCTAACACCTTCAGTGAATTGCTCATGAATCCTGTAAACGGAGAAATATTTCCCAAATGATTATGATATGAGTTCCCAATAGTTTATGCGTTTGAGAGATCCCTTCGCTTAATTCAAAGATAAGGTGAAAATGCTACGTTCAGCCAGTAAATTATTCATTTATTTCTTGTAACAGCTGGTTCTGCATGTGAAAAGAAACACAGAAGAAACACAAGTCTCAGAGATGTAGTCTAGTCCAGCAACAGTGCCCTCCACTAAAAAATGTAGATCTAGAACCTTTATATAGAATAAATAAATTTATTCAAGCTGGTGAGTGTTTTATCAGTGGAAAATACCGACTCTTTGCAATTATACAGTGAACCATTAAAACGTTCACAGAGCTCTGGTCTCACTTAAACAAGCAGCTCTTCTACTCTTCCTGGTGTTTGAAGGTACCAGACCCTCAGCCCTTCCTCCTAGGCATCCATGGGTGAGACCCATATGCTTCCTGCAGCGGGGGCTGTCCTTTGGAGAAGTTCCACTTGTGCCGTGGTGGCTAACAGAGGAAGGAGCCCCGCTTTGCGAGATGTGGCCTAACACAGTGTTTCCTAGAGCAACGGCTGCTAAATATTTGATTGTCTCAAATGAACATCCCCGAGCAGCTGAGCCTGGTGCTGTGCTATGGGCTCAGAAATGCAAATCTGTCACTACGAAAATATTGTTATCAGCTCCTCAGGAATGGCCACGTTAAATAAACCAGGCGTGAACATCGCTCCCAGCCCCAGTGTTATCGTACCAGCCCAGAGCTCCTGTAGCTGGGCAAGAAGGTGGCCTGCCTAGAAGGAAAGGCTACGTGTATCTCTAGAAGGGTGAGCAGGTTAATGGAAGAATTAAATGCCCCAAGGTCTTGCAATTTAATTGCATTTGTGGGTAGTAACAGGATTTACCTTCTTCTGGAACATGACACTTCTGTTTCTCTTTTTTTCCCCATCTTCATTTTGCATTCATGAGAGTTGTACTGGCTGGAACAGATCAGAATCAGAAGGAAGTGTTCAAGTTATTTTACTTTAAATCACAGGCTTTTTCTTTGTCTGTCTGCCTTTCTTTAGAGGACAGGTACAAGCTGTTTGGTTAGGAGCTGATCTTACACTGTAAAACCACCCATGGAGGCATGCTTACTGTGTAGCGGACTCCCAGCTCTGCTAGCAACATGATGGAAAACACATCTGATTTGTGCTTACATGTCTCCATTGCTCTGGCTCATAGAATCTAGACTAAAGAGCATATGTAAATATTTTTGTTTTCCTCTTATTGTTCTCTTGATCACAGTCATTTTATAGAAATTGATCGTTTGGGGTTTTTTTTGAAGCCTGTAGGAAAATATTTTTGTCCCAGGAGCTACAGTGAATCTGCCAGTGTTGCTCATTTTGGTGACCACTCAACCTCATCTCCCACCAAGCTGCTTTTTTTGGTGGCTGCTTATTGTTTTTCCTGAAGTTTAGGAGCCCAGGGTGACCCTACTGTGCATGTGACAGACAGTGGATCTTCTCAGTAACTCTTTGGATGCTCAGGACACATTAAACTCAAGGATCACACTCCAGTCATTTGTGCAGTTAAATTGGGTTTGGACCTATTGGGATTGGCAGATCTGGGACAACAAATAATGTATAATGGCACCACAGAAAAATTCTTTTACGTCATTTAAATCTGGCCTTTTTCATTACTGTTTGTTTATTGAAAAGTCATATGTCTGTGAAGAAAAATAAGCCAACTTGAGATTTTATGCTTCTACTTTTCAGTTAAGCAAGAGAGCACTTTGAATCCACTTCTGCAAGACCTCCCCCATGGTCTCCTCTAGATGGAACAGCTTCAGTTTTTCTAAGAACTAATGAAAGCTCCAAAATCAGAGAGAGGGAGAAAAGAAAAAAAGATAAAGGTAATTTTCCAAGTAGAAACCTGTATGCAATTTAAGTCAATGCCTGAAAATAACGATACTTCCATTTTCTTCTTCCTTCAAGAGGTCTCCTTTAAAGCATGGTCTAATCTGGCCTGGCACCCAAAAGCATAGAGTGCTGTGCGCTTCATGTCCCATTGGACAGCTCTGAGAGATGGCCGTACAGCTGCGATTTTGCCAACGACTTGTGGTCGCTTCTGGGGTCCCTTCTGCTTTGAAGCAAACCCTGTTCACTGTGCCGCTGCCTTGCATTTATGTTGTAGTTTTTGGTGACATTCACACTGACTTCTTTATCACACAAGGTGCAGAATAACGGTTAATCGGATGTAGCATCTGGCAATACATTTTTAAAGCCATATCAGCAAACACTGCTGAAATCAGGTTTATTGACAGAGTGCTAGAGGAAAAGTAAATGTGCTAAAGTCCATCTTCACTGAAAATTCCCATTTTGACAGACAGCAAACATCCTGTAGCATGAACGCAGTTACGCCAGCTACAGGTGATCGTAAAAGAACAGTTCTAATAAAATAAGTGATATCAGTTTAACTACCTTATGCTGATACGATTGCATCGGCAGCAGCATAACTGTGTAAACAATCACGCCTTTTACAGGCATATGAGTTGAGAGAAGTAGTCCAGCACTGTTATCAAGAAGTCTTTGCTGAACAAGATACAGCTGGGAATTTGAGCACTTCCTGAATTTAACCAACTCCCCTAATAAAGTGATTTTACAGAAGAGAGAACATGGAAATTGATGCAATTAGCAATTGCATTTTTGGACATCTGCCCAGAAAAAAACCTGTGAATCAACAGCCAGATGAATGATTTGCATCCATAGAAATTCAGAGCACCCATGGATGCTCTTTTAAAATACCTCCAGACGGGAATGGTACCTGTGGGTCAGGGTCTGACCCCAACTAGCATGTGTCCCCAAAGGGGACAGAGACGGCACACCTCTGCCCCTGAGCTCTGGTGTTCCAGACACATCTTCTGTGCTGTGCTACCTACCAGCTTCTTTCCTCCTGCATCCTTTCCTTTTGGCTTTACTTTCAAATGAGCCGTATCTGCCTCTGGACCTCTAAACTGCCCAATGGTGCAGGAAATAATAGGCAGAGAAGGGATTTCCTTGCAAAACAATTTGCTGACCCTCTTGCCCGTCTCTCGGGAAGAGCAAGGCTAAGTGTGCAATGTGTGGCACTATTCACCTCGCTCCTTCCATTCAGCAAACAGAAAGATAACATACCTTTCAAAAGCACACCTTAAACCTGTCCCTCTTCATCTAATTCTCAGATGCACTCGTTAATGGAGGGCTTGCAGTTAGTTCCCATCTGCTCAGCTGTGGCTCACTTTTTCACGTTGTTGGTTGGGTTTTTTCCCTGCTTTGGGTTCAGTTGAGAATGAGGTTTCATGAAAAGGCTGCTGTCAGAAGGAGCCACCCTGGCCTGCTCCCAGCTACACACTACACACTCACATCAGCATCCTTGTTGCCAGCTCTTACGCTTGTCAGACCTCTCAGCAGTCTACTTTATCAAGCAGGCAGAAAACTCAAGGCTTCCTAGGTTAGTTCTGTACTGGCTTAGAGAGCAGGCGCGGTTCACTGAGGGGTCAGGAAAGCACTGGCAGCAGCAGGAGCGCGCTACCAGGAGCAAGGAAGGGAGCATGGGAGCAGGTTGTCCTTTTGGGGGCAGCTTGCAGTTAAAGCCATGAGCTAATGCCAAATAGTGGTGGTCGCACTCCACCGCTGCTCCCAGCTGCGTTCTCCTGCCCTTTCCCTTGTGCTGAATCTAGCAATGGAGCAGCTTCAGGGCGAGCTGATTCAGCTGGCTGATCTGGCTGCAGACTACTCATTTTCATGGCATGGTTAGTTTGCTGCTGTTATCAGCCAGACAAGCAGATTCGCCCTGTAGCCACACAGCCACTAAATGCAATATAGGGAAAGCAACGCGAACAGGAAACATGGGCAGCAGCTAGCACATGGATTAGCTTAGCTGGAATACCAAACTGCACCCTAAGAAGTAGCTACACCAACCCGGCCACCCCGCTGTTACCGGAATAGTCAGATTACTAGATAGTTTGCTTCCCTACCTGTGCTCTTCTGCTCTAATGAACATGGTTGCCGTGCAGGAAGTGTATTTTTATCTCCCTTATTCTGTGTGAGTAGAATTGCACTCCAGCAGGCAATTTCAACCTCTTCTGATTTGTGGACTGCTACTAGTGAGGCAGTTCCTGCAGAGCAGGATAAATCTACTGACTTCCATTTCTCTGGGGCTTTTGTGGACCGTGGAAGCTGTTCACAGTGGCAACAATCGTAGACCAAAATCTACTGCCCAGCAGAACTGTTGAGAATCACACAGGTCCCATCAGACTGGTGATAATGTTTTGACATAATTTTCTTCTCTCATTTTTTTTTTCTTTGTCATGAAGGATAATAAAATCAGAGCAGAATATGGAGAGCGAGGTTGGTAAACAAGAACGGAAACTTTGAGCTGAAACCTCCTCACTCTTGTTTCCTAACAGACAGCAGAGGACAAAATAGACAGGACTTCCTAGTCTCTCGGTCTGTGAGTAGGCTATCCTCAAAGATAAGCAGTAACATCCTTCCTTACAAGAATGATTCAAGATTCTTTGTTGCAAGACAGAGTCACAAATCTACATTTCTGTAGGGGCTCCACTAGTTACTGTGCCTTTTCTTGGCTTGCAGATGTTCTTCCTGAAGACTGTGGCTCCTCTCCCATCACTATAGAAGGCTGTGTGGTGGTACGATGGGGTTTCAGTGGCAATACTGGTTCACAGTGAAATGCAGCCTCCTTCCTTTTATCCCATCCTCTTTCTCTCTCTCTTTTTAAACTGGCTTTATTCCCAGATCTGGTTCACAGCCCAGCCCCGTAAACAATTGAGTTACTACAACTGTCACAGTGAAGGGCTGCAAGGGGAGGAGTGTGAATGAGGGAGATGGCAAAGGGAGTGGCAGGCAGGATCTCCTTAAACCACCATCAAGCCAGAGTTCAAGACTGGCACACTGAGCACATCCATAATCTGACCCAGCAACTTCGGCGTAAAATGTCTACAGTTTATTTACATACCTTCTGGTCCATGTCTTGCCGACGCTTGAGAAGAATTGCTGCTGAACAGGTCATATGTTTTTCTTCTTAAATATAGGGAGACATGAATCCTCTTCCTTCCACACACTTTGCTGCAAGATAATTAAATCTCTGAATGGGGAGAGGAACAACATATTAACATATAATTTAAAGTAGTCACAGAGTCATCCAGTGGGGAGTTTATCATGTAAAACAGGGTCCAGGATGGCTGGCATGTGAGTGAGTCTCATCAGGGAGAAACAGGGCAAGAGTTCTCAAAGGAAAAGCTTAACCAAGGTGATTACATCTTACCAGCCAGATTTCTGAAGCGTATTCCCAGGAGAGAAGGATCTGAATGCCTGATTCAGCGGTGATGCGCTCCTACACACCAGTCCTAAAATAGCAGGGGTTAACAACACTCAAAATGTCAGCACTAGGCCCTCGAGATAAAATGCTATCGTGATGAAAGGAGCAATTCTCTTGCTTCCTTCTGTCTGCAGAATCTGTGTAAGCTGGCCTCTGCTTAAGGAAGCCTTACCAGTGCAATTATGTGAGTTAAGAGCCAGGTCTTTAGCTGACATAGTTATGCTGATAAAAGCCCTCCTTTAGATGTAGATATACAGACGAGGCAGGAAGAGTGCATCTTTAACCTCACTGAGGTACTTACAGCAAAAAAACCCAAACATCTCTCTTACAGACAAGCCCTTAGGCTCAAAAATACATGAATGTGGTATCTCCTTTTGTGCGTTGCTTTTATTACAGGCCTCCACACAGCACCCATCATTGTAATCATTGAGTAGCCTTTATATAACAGCAAAACAACATTTTCCAGCTAGAGAATGGGCTCTGATATTCACAAGGGCAACTGACATTTCTTTCCAGATCAAAACCTCGGGAAGGAAATCCCTTGCCAGATGGAGCCTCAAACATCACTAGTAGTGTGCCCAGCACCTCCCAGTAACCTGTTAGCCAGGCCAGAGAGCCGGTTCTTCCTTATCCCCTCTATTCAAAAAGAGGGCAGTAGCAATCTTCGCTGGTTGAACCTTATCACTGTGGTGTGAAATGCCACATTCAGGTCAGTGGGTATTTGTTCTGACCCCCTTGCTGCGTTTTGCATGCAAAATGTAATTATCTCACTGTTGATCAGTTTAACAGGTTAATCCAGTGCCCAGGCTTTAGTGGTCATGTCAGGAAGGTCCTGGTTAGGACTCTCAAATCCCACAAAAATAAGTAAGAGTATCCAATATGACTGGTTTGATGAAAATAATATTTAGAGGCAACTAATTTAATGCGCTGCAAAATATCTAGAATCTTTTCTCTTTTTAACAGTCACCTAGGAGTCAGGAGAAAAATCCTTTGGGAGGACTGGAAAGTCCTGAAGATATGAAGACGACAATTTCTCAAACCACAAGTGAAAGAAACAAGTTGTCAGCTTTAGCATCACGTTCATTGCAAAGGGATCCTAGTTTTCAATCAATCTTCTCTTTTGAAAGGGGCTTGTTTTCCTCAACTTCTAAAATATATTGAAGGGAAATAATCTGTTTTGAAAGAAAAGTTCTTTTTTTCCCCAGTGACACATTGCAAGATCTTACCTTCTAATGCCTTGCACGAGTTAGTTTGATGATTCCTTCTGACACCCTAAAGCTCCAAGACTCTACAAAGAGGTCATGAAAGGATTAAATAAATTACTCGGTCACTGTGGAAAATCATAGCCAGGGAGTCAGAACACTGGGAGCCTGCCTGAGGTTTCTATGGCTATTGTACGAGACAGACAGCTTCATCTTGTCACCCGTGTAGGACTGCAGTACTATTTTCTTTTCTTCTTTGAACAAAGGGGCTCATGGCCAATGATTTACCAGTCTCACTTCTAGAAACATGGAAGCCACTTAGTTGTTGCAAAGCCTCAGACAAAAGCTTTGCAAAAAGTCTCATTCATCCCTATTTAAAATGGAGGCTGCTCAGTATCTAAAGAACTGAGCTCTTAGTTATCAAGGGATGTAGTGAAGTCTTAAATAATCTGCAGACTATTAGAGGACAAGTAAAAGCTCTGGCTGGGAAGTTATTAAATGTTCAAGAATTTCCAGTATCCTGTTTCCTCCATGCCGTTTAAAAACCCCACAACCTTCAATTCCCCAGCAACTCAGCTCCCCCTGTGATACAATTATGTACACATGGCTGGACACCAGAAATGTGCCAACAGCTCTCACCTGACAGCGTGTTGCTACACACTGTAGCATGTAAATTCATCTCTGTCTATTGACGCAGGTCACCTTTCTTCGGCATCACTTTATTTGAAGAACCATACGGTGTGTGTTTGCATGTATATTTGTACACACAAGAAACCAGCTCCCTCCCGTCAGCTCCTCATCCTGCTCGTGCTGCTCCTGCCCACAGCACAAGGAACAGCCAAGCGCCCTGGCAAAGTGGGGGAGCTCGAGGGGTTTCCAGAGAGCTGGCAGGGAAGGATGGGCCTGCACCCACAGCACCGTGACTGCGTGCTGAGCCTGCTCCCTGGCTCCCTCCAAGCTTCTCATTTTACTGGAGCCCGCTTGCTTTCATTTCTGGGTGCCTCCCATTTCCTCAGGGATGAAACATCTCTGCTTGGGAGCTGGGTGCAGCCAGCGCTCAGAGACAGGGCCGAGCCCATCCCACAGTGTGCATGTCTCCATCCCAGTGGTATTGACGCCTCACGTTGACTAACTGTCCTGTCACCTTTGGTAACAGCCACGTTTGGCAGCCAGCTGCTTCCTCACAGGCTGGTGAGCTCACCATCCCTGCAAACCTGTGTCAGAGAAGTTTACACGTCACTTAAGAACAGACTGTTCTTCGTCCACACTATAAAGGCCCTCTCTGCACTACAAAATAAGCAAAACCAACCTGCCTACAACATTGCAGCCACTTTGCACTGCTTGGTCTTGTTGAGGGTGCAAAAGAGACCTGGAGCTTGAGCTGATCTGCTCAGCTCTGCGAGGCTGGAGGGCGCTGGCCCTCAGCCTGGCTGGTCCCCATGATGGACCCCGATGAGCCAGCCCAGCAGGACTCCAGGCAACCACTACAGCAAACTGGGCACTTCCCAATGAGCCAAGCACATCATCAACCCTTGTGTGATTTTTTCAGAAACATTTCATAGAACAGAATCATAAAACTTTCCTTGTCTTTTGTATGTAGCTGTTGCTTCCTGGACTCATATTGTTTGAGGTGTCTCATTTGGTCACAGAAAATTGAACTGGATGGACTGCTGGTCCTGTCAGGAGAAGGGAGAAACAGAGCCAGAGCAGCCAGGCTCCCCTTCTTGCTCTGCCACTTGCTGGCTTTTGCCTAATCATGAGCAGGTCACTCAACCTTCCCGTGTTTTAGTAGAACAGAGACCCAGCCAAGACCCCACCTCCAGTACTGCGGTAGCGAGTAGTGCCAGCACAATTCCACCATCATTCTCTTCTCTCGGTTCACTCTAGATTAACAAATCACATTTTCTTAAACAGTCCTGCTTTTATGGGAAATTTTGGCCTGGTTAGTGTGTTTTCAAATATATGCGGCCACATCCAGTTAAGGACAAAACTAGGTTTCATACAATAGAATCATAGAATTGTCAGGGTTGGAAGGGACCTTAAAGACCTGCTCTATGGTATATTGCTGGACTTGCCCTGTACAAGAGCTCCGTTTATAACTGTGTGTGAACAACATCCAGCAAAACCGCCCAAAGGGAAAGTTTTGCTGCTCTGCTGTCACTATGCAGGGCTCGATGATACCACATAGTCAAGTGCTAGGTGGAAGCCAGGCTACATCGCAAAGCATGACAAAATTACCTTTCTGTTCACAAACGGTGTAGAATTACCCAGTTTGTCTAACCTTGAATTCCTCCTGGTTTCTCGGGAGTTTGTGTCCCAAATTCCTTGAACTATATAATAAGATGATTGCTATAATATTTTATTTTGGTTGTGTGCACATGAAATAGGGCAGACTGGTAATACACCAGGGACTGTGGAGAGCAGCAGCTGTTACACTTTCAAAGAGCATTACTGAGCTTTTTATAGTTGGCTGCAGTTGACATCATGGCTAAATAGAGTCTTGCTCTAAAATATATTCCACCCAGCCTATGCAAACTTAAAGCCACGCACTGCTGGCAGGAGAGGGGGTCACAGGAAGCAATGCAAGGCCAGCACGGAAGTAAAAGCCTAGGAATGCATTTTCTTCTTTTACCTGCGTCAATTAGAAACACTCTTGAAAGATTTCTTCAGAAAGAGCGGCTGCCTCTGGAGAAGAACGACAGGGTGAAACCTCTCATCCTGGGACCCAGCATTCAAATCTGGTCCCAGTCAGCAGAGAACAACAGCTGTAGTGACCTGGCGAGTAGGTAGCTCTCTTAGTACCTCACAGATGACTGTTCACCCCAAAAGAGACTAAGTGGTTTCACACTGTTACCACTGGTGCCACCATGATGCTGCTGGAACCTGGGTAAAAGCATCTGTGCAGTAAGAGCCATTGGTGAGGAGCATCACACACCCAAGCCCCTTTATGGACCACACCAGAAGCTTCCAGAGCTCTCAGGAGAGTGCTTTGCACCATAAAAAATAACAAAGTTGAGTTTGGGGGAAGCTCATCCAGAACTTGAGGGTACTGAGCATAACAGTCCCTGAGGACGGCATCTGCTGCAGCACAGATCTCCTGAATGAAACCTCTGCATTGCTTTAAATCCTTGCAGCATGGCACAGCACTGCCCTGAGGACCTTCTGCAGTAGCACGAGAGAGAACAGTTTGGGAACAAGTCCCACAAATGTGAAGATAAGGACTCACCACACTGATTCAGAGCAACTCCTGCCTGCACTCTGCAATCTCTGTAGCTAACACAAGGGGATGATGGACTAGGGAAAGAGTTTGGGCTAGGATGGCCCTCCACACTGCAATGCTCCATGACCTCACCTGGACTACTAGAAGATGTAAAAAGTGACACACTTCCCCTGCCTGCTAGAGAGACATGGGATGAGATACGTGGTGGGCTTCTTCCCTATGGGAAGGCCTGGCATTTGTGTCCCACTAGCAATGATGCCAGCCTGTGGAGCTGAAGTCACACATACTAATCAAGTATTTTCCCCTGAAGTACCCAAATCGTTGCCCAGATTCCTTCCAGGCTCCCTTTTCTCCTTCCATCATCACATCTGTCGGCCGATAACAGACGTGATGATACAAGAATAGGAGTGGCTGCTGTGACTGCTGTACGTAACCGGTTCTCTTCCATGTGGGATATTCGGAAAACACTTTTGGTTCAATTTCTTTCAAGGCTGCTGCTCAGGGGACTGCCTATGTGATACAAGACACACAAACTAGGGTACAATAAAATAGGGGAGATTCAAATGCTGCCGATTAAAGGTTTAGTGCAGAGGTTTCACCAGTGCTGACTGTATGAGGTCTAGCCACCAAAACTTATAAATCCACCCTGTGCTTGCATGTGTCTCAATATCTATATTACTACATTACTAGACATACTCTGCATGAACAGCCTGGGTTTCCTGAGGTAACTTTCACAGCTTTACATACACTGCACCTCCCCTCTGAGTCTGTGACTGAAGATCATTTGGTTTTCAGCTATGGTTTCTTTCGAGATCATAAAAAACCTCATGGGGAAATATCAATGTCTTACTCTTTCCCTGACCTGCTCTGTTTCATCTTTCAGGAACCCACCAACCTGGCAAGAAGCCTATTTAAAAAGCCAAGCCAGGGATGTCTAGCCTGCGTTCACCAGGAGAGGCTGCCAAGTGTGAGGAGACAGTTCATCACCACAGTCTGAGGGCCTTCCCTGGGCGTTGGTTAGATGGTGCGCCAAAAATGTCTTGGGTGAGAGTTACTGGTACAGCCCCTTTCACAATCTGCCAATGTTTACTGTCTCAAGAGTGTCACGGCACAATTTGACCTTAAAACTGCATGGACACAAGCCTCCTCTATGCTGGAAAATGCACCATCCTTGTAGCCAAGTGCATCAGCACGTACCCAGCGCAGCAGCCAAGAACGATCAGCACTGCCTTCCCCTTTCCAAAATGTCAAATGAATGTATGCTTAAACACGTGACACGAAGTCTTCTCCAGCCCCACCCCAAGGTTGTTGCTGCCCGGTTTATGCTGTGCTCCCACCTGGCACTACGCAAGGGGAACAAGCAGAGAGTGTCACACCGTCTCCTGACCAAGGAACACATAGCTCATGTACTTCATGAAGGGCAACGAAGAGCGGTGCCCTATGGCATCCCCACAACATTACCAGTGCTGCCCCCTGCTCTTCTGCGCCATAATAAGAACACAGTTCTAACTAAAATCTCTGTTTTAACAAGCACTGCCTATTTTCTTCAGGAAGGAGGTGGAAAATAACACTTTGCTATATAGCAACAGCCACACTAGAAGTATTTTGCTAGTGCAGTCCACCAAGAATAGGTCTAATGGAGGCATTTCCTCACCAAAAAGTTGCCACCCAGAGCTGGTACATCCCTTGCTCATTTCTGCTGCACCTACCAGAGGCGCTGCTAGCAAAGGTATTTTCTGCTTAGCTTCCCTCTTTCTGTTCATAACATACTCAATAGTCACTGCCCAAATGGCTCAAACTTCACCCAGCAAAAAAAATTGCAATTACCTTAACTATGATTATTCTGTAAGTGCTCCTAAGAGCACTTCATGACTCCTTATTTTCACGATTTCTACATACCTACATGGAGAAAACCAGCAACCCAGACCCACAGATATGAAGAGGACTTCACAGGAGTGGCTCTTCCTTTGTTGTGAAGAGAAAGTCCTTCCTATTGTGTGATGTACTCCACAGTTTCTCCATCTGCTGAAAATACTGGCAAGAGTTTGAGAACTGACCCTGGGAAATGTGGACAGAGAAAAGAGATTCGGGCAGACCTGCAATGACCCAGTCTTCCAAAGCTCTTTGTGCATATGCATTTTATATGGTCCTAAGTAAAATTCCCATCTGAAACCAGCTTTTCCACTTTGGTTAGCCAAAGGAATCTGGTGAAGCTGCATTGCTGCAAGATTAGATGAAGGCCTGGAGAGCAGGAGGCAGGCACTGATCCTGCTCTGGAACAGGGATCTTCTAGGAACAACCCCGTGTGTCTCTGCCAGCATGCCATGCACCTTCCCTTCAGGACTGGGGCCACAGGCAAGTTACAGCAGCACGTGATGCGTACGTTTGGACCGCCCAGACTTGGCTATCACTGTTAATGGTAACCTGCAACTGTGGAAAGCTGAAATGCAAAGACCTGTTTGAGATGAAGGAGGGTCAGTGCTCACACACATTCAGGACACTTTGTTAGGGTAAGGAAAGAGTGTGACATATGTGGGTTGGTTTGTGTGGGCACCTGTGTGGCTCTCTTCATCGCACAGCTAGGAGACTATTCTGGTGCCTGGAACAGGAGCCTGCTCCATGCAGCCAGTGGAAAGATCACCATTTGTCTGGAGATGCAAAATCAAGCTTTGTAGGCAGGGAGGATGAGTCTTCAGTGTCAGGATTTTCAGTGTCAACAGGTTCCCTGTTTCTCCTGGACTGCTCTGTCCATGCCAGGGCTCCTGCTGCCTTATCTGATAAGAAATAAAACACACGGAGGAAGGATAGTTCAACCAAGAGAAATTAATCAAAAGAAACTCTTTACCTTCTGACTTCCACCCTTTGAAGACCCTAACTTTTTCTACCCTGGCTAGATGTCAGAGAATACAGCCTTTTTGAAATGCTAGAAAGCCATAATGTTGCTATGCTGGCACTGACCAAGACGCACAATGACGTAAAATACCCAGGTGATGCTGTGATTGACATGATATTGTGCCCAGTTCCGCAGTTTCCAGCCACCATCATAAAGACTCTGTGTACAGTCATGCTTCAGGCATCGACAGTGAGCCCGAGGGTGGTGACAAAAGAGGATAGCAGCGGTGGAACTGCAAATAGAAACCTACCCTATGGCGCTGCTGCACCCTTTTTTGATCACTCAGGCTTGCAGCAAACTCTAGTCACACCTTTATACCTTCTCTTACCTCAAAGACCTGAAGACAGCCTCCCACATGCAAAGATATGACAGCAAAAAGAAAAACGTGGTCTTGTAAAGATATGGGGAGTGGCTAAGATGGCAGCAGAGAGCTGCCGCGATCACTGCCGCCTGGAGTCACTCTCGATCTGGGATTGCAGTTGCCTCATTTGGAGTAATAAATGTATTTGCTCTTTGGCATGTGTCCAGCAGCACGGAAGAACTTCTAGGAGGCAGGGAAGAAAAGCTGTCAAGGAGAAAAGTCTTAAATCCCCCAAGTAATACGTGTAAGACAAGCTTGGTCAAATGCAAAAGAGAGGGGAAAGAATCAAGGGAACTAAAAGATAATGGAGAAAGAGATAAAAGTACCAACAAAAGGAAAGAGAGGAAGACCTTTAGACAACAAAGGAGAGGATTAGACCACGGAGGTGACAAGGGTGCGCCCTTGACAGATGGGGCCAAAGTCAAATAGAAAAATAATGCTGCCAGAAAGAAAAGCACAGGAGCGGAGCTTGAATCACAGGGAGAAGAAAACCAGCTGCCATCTAAAATGCGGACGAAAGAACAAGAGGCATTCTGAAAGTTCGGGACAAGAGCTGCCTGAACAGGGCAGCCCAGAGGGACACCAGCCCAGGGTGGAGGGCAGGGACATGCCCCAGAGAGTAGTGTGTTTGCAGGGAGGAGTGAAGCAACAACATGCAGGATGGTATCAGACAGCTTATCTCTGATAGTTGAAGCAGGAGGATGGGATAGTGGGGGAGGAAGACGCAGATACTTCTCTATGCAAATGTGTGAAGCTTTTGCGTGAGTCAGACAGCAGAAAATTGTGCCGTGGGCTTACAAGAATCAGGATAACCCACAGGAATAATGCCTCCTGGGTTCATCGCATGGTATTTTCTCTCTTTTCTTTTCTTTTCTTCAGTGTGATTTTAAATAGCAAGAAATATGAGTCAATTCCTGCATGGAAGAGAATTACTTCATCAAATGGCATAGTAACTGCTGCACTCCTCATCTACGATTGCCTGAAACTTCTGATTTAACGGTCAACTGCAAAATCCCAACTCTGGTGGAACTTCCCACCTTCCATCCACATGTTAAAGCTGAAAATCTTCCAAACTGTACAGAGGCCTGAATATCTTTGAAATTAAATGCCCCAGAAAAAAAATTCTAGAGCAAACAAAAATGGCTTTGTTGCAAATGCCATGATACACGGGAGACCAACAGTCCCTTGTCTCCAAAACTAACCAGAAAAGAAGATGGGAAACATTCAGAATGAAAGATAAGCCAGTGTACTGGCCTTGGCACATGCCTGAGCAGCACCAGGGAAGCTCAGGGAAGCCAGCTGAAGAAATCTCCAGTCAACACCACTCAGAGACAGAAGACTTGTGGGATTTAATAGCACCAGGGCAGCCAAAGGCAGAGAAAGTGGATCCGTGTTTGTGTTGCAACAGGCATCCAACTCTACTGGCAAAGTCCCAGTTCTATGTATTGCCTTCTGGTTTTGAACCACTGGAGCAAAATTTGCTTCACATTGGGATCCTTTTCTCAATAACCATGAGACAAGCTTTAACAAAAAAAATAGAGGGAAAAAGTGAAATTCTCATAAAAATCTATTAATTTCAGCAGCTCACGCACTTAGACAGATGCCAAACACTGCGAGACCGAAAGAGAATCTTGTGACTGTCACTTGCTAAGTCGGGGTAGAAGGAAGACCTCACCATGTGCAGGGGATGATGATAAGGGTTTAGGAGTCTGCCAAGAAAAGGTACAAACCAATGCCTTAACACTGCCTGCTAGGGCCAAGAAACCTGAAAATGGAAGAGAGGGGACTGTTTGGAGCTTTTCATTCTGTTATTCAGTGCTATTAAAAGAGGATGTGGCCTCCCTCCTACATATCACGCTGCCTTCCCCTGCCAGCCCTGCTGTGTATGCGTAGTCTGGCTGCACCCTGGAAGGCTGCCTCTCCTAAGCAGATGTTGTACAAAAAAGGAGGTAAACAGGGTCCTGTGTTTTCCTTACCTCTTCTTCAGAAGAGGATAAGAACTCTTCTTCTTTATTCTCATCTGCAGATATACAAGTTTTTTTCCGTTTGTGCAATGAATTAATTAAACGTTACTAGGAGTTCAGACAACCCAGTAATTTTATATATACAACCAGCTGCATCAACAGTTGTTAGGAAATTGTTCATTAAGGAAAATATCTCTTAAAAAAGAGGCATGACCTTGTTCAGATCACATAAGCAAAGCAACGCGATGAGCTCTATCAAATAGAGGCTTTAGGTTCTCTCAGAGCACCACATGCTATAAAATCAGAGAGGGCACAGAGGTAAATGGCAACAAGGCATTGTCTGAGCCTAGGGCTTGCTGCCACAGCAATCTTTGTGGGACTGCCCACTCACGGCAGAGCAACAGCGAGTCAGGTACACGAACCCTGCCACTCTCAGGGCATCTCAAAACCCAAAGGCCAGGCTGAGGCTCAACAGCATCTAAATTCAATCCTAAATATCCCCTGTCCTTTCAACCAGCCTCTCCTATCGCCAGTTAGCTTCCTCCCTATTGCCCTTTCCTTTCCCTCTTCCCACCCCAACCATTTGTTCTTATTTCCACCCACCTACTCCCAAATCCTTGATCTCCCTCTCCCTCTGAAGGTAGGGAGCCAGCTGCCAGCCATCAGACATACTCTGCTCTTGCCCCTGTACTATGTCTGGGTCCCCTCTGAACCTGGGCATCTCACCCCAAATCTGCTCCTGTTGAGATTTAGCAAATGCAGCCCCTTGATCTTTTCATATGCATCTGCTAGGCTCTTACGCCTCCCCCACGGCCGCTTTCTTCAAGGCTTTCTGTGTGTCTGAAGCTCTTATCAACTCCTCGGAACAGAATACACGAACGGCACCACCAGGTCTTGAAGTCATGTCTCACACCTCTCAGGAAATGGCTTACCCCACCAAGTCACATCCCCCTCCTAAGCACAGGGCTAAAGTCACAAGATACTATTAGTTCCTTGTTGCCAAAACCAAAAAGAGACGGCAGCTTAATTTTCAAAGGAAAATAGATCACGTGCGTATCGATGTAATCAGATCCCAGCCAAGCAAGACAGGCATCTTTTGGAGAGGATACAACTGCTTGTCACATTACATTTATTTTAACTCCGTGGAAGACCTGTGAATCGAGCTGTTGGGCAAGGCTGGCCCTTTACCCTGTGATCTGAAATAACTAGTGGCACTGCAGCTGGCCAGGGCTGCACGAGCAGTGTCCCGTGTGGGTGATTGATGTCACCAGGCTCTGACATCATTCTGGTTCTCCAATGTGATGGGCTCCATCACATACTTCTTACCTGTCAGTACAAAAGCCCTAAACGGGGTTCAGCCCAGCCTCTTGGTCACAGGTCAGGATACTGTGGCTGCACCGCCATGGGTCACACAACAGGGACAGCACTGCTCTCCCATCCACCTCCCTGCCCCACTGCCAACCGGGACAGCCTGGAGTGTGGTCAAGTGTGACTTGCATCCACCTCACTGCCTCACAGGTGGAGGGAAGCCTGAGGGTCAATACAGCCATTTTGCTTTTACAGATGGTGAAGCCAAGGCACAGAAGTCAGCATTTTGCCTGGGACCACACCAGAGAGCAGAGATGGAGCTGTGAATGCAACAGTAACATCCTCAGCCTGCTGTGCTTTTCAAACAAGTCACTGCACTGATCACAGCCACCACACGTGTGCAATGGGAGCAGCACAGCCCTAAGCATGAGAGTGCTGTCGTCCATCCTTCTGAGAGGCAGAAGGAGACCTCTGCATCATGTACGCCTCCTGGGCTGACCAGGAAGGCAAAACCCCTCTTCTCCGTAGGGTGCTGGTCTCTGTCTTCAGGGATGCTGAGATCCTCTAGGAGCAGAGGATGATGTGCAGGGTGAGGCAGTGAGGACCTTCTCAGCACCCTGCTGAGGCTCTGGTGAGGAGGAGCTCTCAGAGACACAGCTGAACACCCAAGATGGACAGGGAGCTCAGTTTTCTCAAGAATATACTTCAAGGTATCTGCAAACTATGCCAAAGTGAGGACTATACGCAGCTCACCTTCTCGAGCTCTTCCCTGTTATAGCCATGAGGGCTAGAAACACAAACACCACAAAAAGACAACTTTAAATTAAAAACATGACATCAGTGTAAGATCTCAGAACTCCACCTAAAAGCCTGGATGTGCTTCAATATATAGATCTCAGTGTACGTACACTGGGAAGACCTGATAAACCTCTAAAAGCTTTTGAAGGCTATAAAAAGCTTTGTCACAGTAACCAGAAGCAAATTGGAGGGAAATTAAGCATTCATCTAAATATTTATTCTTAGGCAGAATGAAAAAACCCTCAAAACCTATGCCTACTGTGCATTAATGATTTTTGCTATCAGGGCCTTGCTAAAGAAGCTGAAAATTATTCGGTGTTTTCATGCCAGCAGAAGCTCTGAAGCAAACTTAGTTATGTGTGCAACCACTAAAAACGTTTCTGGTCTACAATTAGTTTTATTTGTGAGATGGTTACATAGGCATTGCTTCTTCAATATAGCTTAAGCTTAGGTCTTAACAACAAAGATGTAGTTGTATTTTTTTCTTAAACTTTCCCTAAGTTAACGAAATCAGGTTTGTGTCACCACTGGTCCTTTTTTGGTGTGTTTCCCAGTATAAGCTTTTGAACCTGTTGGCTAGTTTCAGTCAAAACTGATGCAGAAAATGAGATCTCCTAGATGCCAAGTCTTTGCAAGTTTAGTCAGGGAGACAAGAGACTGCTAAATTTGCACGACTAAAAGTTTCAGTCTAGGGTTTAGACACCAGAGAACTCATGTCAAAGACAGCCACCAAAAAGAAAAACATAATAAGCCTTGCTGGAGTGACAAAATATTGTGCAAGAGCTGTCTCCCTGCAGAGTCCCAGGAGGAACAAAGTGAAGTGACAAGCCAGAGGATTTTGAACTCAGCAAAGGCTGTCCTAGCGGTTACAAACCAGTGCATGGCAAAACCCATCGTGTCTCACCCCCTCCAGGACTGAGCAGCAGAACTGCTCGTGTGTGTTCGTTATCTAAAGGGGCGCGTTTGTTTTGGCAGCAACGATGCGACTGAATGTCACACTGCCGCCTACTCTTGCCACGCGCTCTGGGATGCTTCCCAAGCCCCAGCTCCTCAAGTCATGTAAGGCAGGATCTCAGTCTGCACGTTTAAAAGACGACTTTGTGGACCTCAGCAGCCTGAGAGAACCTCCCCAGCTTGATACGCAAAAGGCCGAAAAGCCAGCAGACCAGCAAAACCTGCACAGGGCCCATCTCCTTCTTCATCTCCAAAATCTGTGTTTTAGAGCCTATCTTACCCTCAACTGGATTCGCAGAGCTGGCAGCAGTGACAGGATAGCCTGTTCTCCACCTGAAACGTATAATTTTATTTTCACTGCGGGCACAGGCACACTTCATATTGTGAGAGTCCCCTTGTACCTCAGTGTAGAGGTACACCTAGCATGGACAAAAGCCTAAGGAGTTTCTCCCTTGACTAACATAGTGAAGACCAGTGTAATCAGCCTATGAAGCTGTTATCCACACAAGGTGGTCTGCTCTCCCTTAGGGACAGCTCTCTTGCTTTTAGCCATCATAATTTCAAAAAACAAGCCACTTCTGGACTTAGTCATAACTTCCGTGCCTTGAGGGAAGAAGTAAAATGCCCTCTTTGTGCCTAAGACAGGACACAAATAAAAGCAAGTCTGCAGAACAGCAAGGGATAAAAGTCTCAGCATCTTCCCAAACATTTCCAGCCCTTACCTAGGCTTAACTCCATGCAGACGCTGGCACCTACAAGGTGCTGGAAACCTCCCTGTCAGACTACAAGGAGCACAGCAGGATGCAAAACTCCTTGTTGGGGAAACTCTGTCAAATCCAGACACAGCGCTTTCTTTCTTGCTGCAAAAGGCATGCTGCCTCTAGCACATCGGTGGGATGACGCTCTGTGGGAGCTGCAGAGAGGTGTGCCAACGTTGGGAGTGGAGAGAACTGGCAGAAGAAAGTGAAGAGCTGTCTTTCATGCTGTCCTGCTTGCCTAGGAGGAGGCAAGTCTCCTACTCTGATCTCCACCTAACAGAACACTTCTTTACAATTAGAGCACTGTCACCCTTGCCTTTCTTCAACCTTAGATTGCTTTCAAACCAACCCAATACAGAAGGGTGGCCACCAGGACCCTGCAGAGGAAACTGGTGTGTAATGCTTTGAGCAACGGGGAAATATGATTCCTGGGCTCTAGTCTCACCCCAGAACTTCTCTGCTTCATACCACTGGTACGCAGAAGAGGACTCCTCACTGAGATGTATCAACAGCCAGCCCAGGAAAGGAAACTGAGGCAGAGTAGAAGCAAGCAGAGGCCAGCACCAAAGGTGTGCAGCCAGGCAGCACAGCGCAGCCTGCATCAGCTACTCACAGGTCACCAGCAGGAACGTCTGCTAGGACACGCAATTCAGTGACTGAGCCTGAACCCCATACCTGTGGATGTAATTCTGGGCTGCATTCAGGGCACCGACCATTTTCCCCACACGATTCAGCCACAGCAGCACAGGGGGACCTTCTACAGAGCTGCAGAACACAGGCTTTCCATTCTGGACTGCAGAACCAGCCAGCAAACTGCCCTCCTATACAACATCTATTGCAACCAAGTTCAGTATGTAGAATTTATTTTTCTCCCACAGTAACAAAGTGGAGTTTTCTTTCTTTCTTTCTTTCTTTTTTTAAGAGTCTACAAATGTTATATCTGTGTCTCTTAAGAAAGCTTTCAGGCCTGGGAAACATCTCAATTTGTTCCTCATCAAGGGAAGTGTGTTAGCTGCTCTTACAAGATGGCTCTTGGAAAGCCTCTGGTACCTTAAAGTACAAGGGAACTGAGAAAGCTTTTGGCCTTAAGGATGTCACAGCAGTCAAAGATCAAAGAGTCAGCCCATTTCCAGATTTATGAGTTGGGAATAGGTCTATTAGCCCCCAGTACTCGCTCTTTCCTGAGTATGTATTCAATATACATTGATAATGTGGTCCTCTTAACGGGAAGTCTGACACTGAAAACCACCACGCTCCTGGGCAGTCTGTCTCACTTTTGCCCTCTTCTAGCTCAGCGTCAGATCCAGGTGGTAGCAGCCCTAGAAGCACCCCCAGATGGGATCCCCTCATCTCCCTCCTGCTTCACCTGGCAGTGCCCTCTCACTTGTACAGCCCTCCCAGGGGCTGCTGGAGACCCATAGGCAGGGAATCCTGAATCTGGATTAAAAACCCCCACCCTGCTTTTACCGTACAGTTAATTTAACTTGGATTAGTTCCCCAATCACACTCTGTGGACCCACATACAGCTTAGCAACCCACTCAGCTAAAGGGAGGCAGTGGGAGGGGGTGAACAGTGGGGGGCCCGCAGGACCAGCAGCTACTTCAGCCTGGGTGGCTGCTGCTGCAAGAAAAACACATGTACAGGTGTGAAAAAACAGATTTCCCTGAAAAAGCTGCTCGCTGTCTGATAGACAGAACTCACTGTAGCCAAATCCCAGAAACAGAAGTCAATGCCCCTATAAGGGCATAAATCAAAGCAGGAGTAAATCCTTCCAAAGCCTGAAGGTTGACACATCTCTGTTGTGCATTAAACAGGAAACCAACTTCTGCTTATGTTTTTCAGCAAATGTTATTTAATGTAAAATGAGCAAACATTCATCATGTAAATGTAACACGGAGCAATTCCCCTTTGGTGCCACCTGTGGCATCTTCTAAATCCGCACTGAATCTGCAGAGTAATTCAACCCTCCACAAGTCTTTCGTTAACCTAAAATAATGCTGTCCATGCTTTCTGGATCACCGCTCACCCCTGCCCTTTCTCACCTCATGCCCTCTCCTTACACTACTAATTGAGAATGCTGCACGAGTCCTGTATTTCTGACCACCATCTGCAGGCTACAGGCCATGATTTCGGGAACAGATGACCTAGGGACTTCATTAATGAAAGCACCTGGCTTGCCACACATGTAAAACCACAAAGGTACAAACACTTTAGGAATAAAACTTTCAACACCGGCTTTTAACCATCGAAACACGATTTGTTCATACAAAGTCACTCGTCATAGGAAATGGTCCTGTAAATCCAAATGAGGGCAAACCCTCCCTAAAGCGCCTCGGCGAGGGCCAGGCATGGCTTGCTGGAGCGTGTGGGCAACATTTTGGTGCCAGGCTCATTCCAGCTGGGAAACGGTTGTGGCAGAATTGCCCGGGCTGTGGGAGCGGGAGTACGTGGGCTTTAGCAACTGGGTGGAAGAAGTGATGGCACCAAGCGCCTGTCTCTGCCCAGCCTGAGCTGCTGGGGCTCTCCAGGCCTATCTTAAAAAGATAAGCGGTGTTTTGGCAGCAGCAGACACCGCAGGAGGCCGTGCTCCGGCCCCGCAGCGCAGCTCGCAGCCAAGCGCTGCAAACAGAGCGGCCACGGGAAGCGATAACTTGTGTTTACCTTGAGTCTGGCGCTATGCGAGACCCCTCGCCCGCCCAGGCGGACAGCTGCCGCAGAACGCCCGCTTCCGCACCGGCAGCGGGAGGGAGCCGACCCCATAGCCCTGTCCGCCCAGACGGAGTATCAGGAATAACCCAGCTGCGGGTCGGGGCTGCCAACCCCCGACACCGAGCTGTTCTGCCCACAGAAGGCAGCTGCAAGCCCCGCTCCGCTCTCCCTTCTGCCGCCCTCGGGCACGCGTGGGGCTGCGGTGCCCCGGCCCCGCCGAGGCCTCCGGGCTGAGCACGGCAGGGGAAGCCCCCGGCGGGCC
>VZZY01001814.1:84169-126417 GCA_013400335.1 Eurystomus gularis
CCGGGCTGGGGGCGCGCTGCTCGGGCCCGGCCCGCCCCGCTCTGCCACTGCTGCACTTTATCCGGTAGTAACTGGGTTTTACCTATTTATTTAAGAAGGAGACGGGTCAGCTCCAGCAGCTGCGGGCATCTTTTTTTTTTACGCTGTATTTAAAGATTTCCACCAGCGTGTTTTTGGAGTTCTATTTAACTGTCAGCCAAAAAGCGAACCGCATCCACTGTGTTTGGGGAGGGGGGGCTGGTCTTGGAGAAGTAGGAGAGGGAGATGGTCAGTTGGGGTTTTTTGACTGAGAAAAAATAATAATAATAATAATAATAATAAAAGTTTACATGTTTGTTCTACTCGTGTGTGTGCCTGGAGCAGGGACAGGGTTTCTTACCTTGGCTGATGCCTGGTAGAGCATGGAGGTGGTGGATAGCCCAGCTGCAGGTTCTCTTCCCCACGTCCTGGAGAGCCACAGCTGAGGGTCAGGTGTGAATAAGAGACTAACAGGGCTTGAAGGACAGGTTTAAAAAAAAACAAAACTGTTTTAAATCGTGCCTGTCAGTATTTGCTTTAGATCTGCTCTAAACCACCACCCCATCCCGGAACAAAAATGCAAACTTATGGCTTAAGTAAGATCCACCCCAACCCCCCAAATCGATGTCTTGCTCAGACAAAAGCCTCAACTCTGCCACTTAAGGAAGGTTATCATTAGACTACAGTAAAGTAGGAGTATTTTGTGAGCACTGTAAAGGTGCTTTAGTTTGAATTAGTTTGAATACTAGGGACTACACAGAACCCATTTACATCACTGGTGGTGGGCTGAATGGCTCTGCACTAACAGTTCTGAGACCAAAATTAGCAGTAACAGAAGCCTCTCCTGTAATTCAATTAATTTATTTAGGATATATGACTATATATATATATTTTGAGGATAAGGCCCATTCTTCCTGTCTACAAAGCTGTACTTCAGAGCTTTGCAGAGCAAGTTGTGAGGCCCCAGTTATGGGAGAGCACCTGAATGCCATGAGGCTCTGATGGTTTGGAAGCAGAAAAAGTGACCGGAAAGACCCTGTGTCAGAAATCACGCCCCACAGAATAAGGCTACCGCTGCACAAAATCCCTCAGTGTCACCCCGTAACATACCTGTGCTTGCAAGATCTGGGACAGCTGAACTGCAGTTGAACCACAAGCTTGCAAGGCTAAGTGGCAGAGCAGGGTTGCAGATTCATACTCTCCCTCCAGAGCTGTCCCTGAAAAAAACATGAAGCAAAACCCTATCAATCCACCAAAAATCAGATGCCGCCCACCCCAAGGAGACTTAGGTGCCTAAAGAGCTGTTACGTTAACTGCTGGGAAGACCCCAGAAGAGAAGTACCTAGAGGAGGAGGGAGAAAAGGAAACAATAGTTTTTTGGGGGTGCAGGCTCAATTCAAATTTACTGACTGTAAGAAGCCAAGCTAACTTGTTTTACTCCTGCACGCTCAAGTTACAGGAGCAGCGAGTTCTTGAGAGTCCTACTAAACTTAGGCCACATTCAGTAGAAACGGTCATATTTGTTATGGTATTTAACCAAAACTCAACAACGTTAACGCTGACCCAATGCATCAGTAATCAAGGGGAAATGCAGGCTCTTAAGAGAGGCAGTGTGTGTGTTCTTATTGCCTATGTCTGCTGGCCAAATGACATGTTGTTAAGGGTTAGGGCTGGGCCGGCCACTAGACAAATGACAGATGCTCTCTATTAACCCCTCACCCTTCCCAAAGGGCAAGAGAAAGGGAATGAGGGAGAGGGATTTATGAGTTAGAAAGCTAGGTGAGCTTTAATTAAAATAATAAAATGGAATATATACAAATATATATAAAACCAGTATCAAACCCAACCTCCTCGATGGCAATTACATCAAGTCACCACTGATGCTGTGGAGGGAAGTCCCAGACTGGACTCAGTGGCAGATGGGAACCAGATACAGGATCTGGATTCTGGAACTGGATTCAGGAGCAATGGATTGAGATCAATGGCAGAACAGACAAGAATCCTCATTGGACACCAGCCATTAGAGAAGAGGGCTCACCGCTTGTGCTCCCTCAGCTTTATACTGAAAATGATGTAGGTGGGCTGGAGTACCTCGCTGGTCAGTTCAGGGTCACCTGTCCTGGCTGCTCTCCCCACAGCTGCAGCCTCTTACTTTCTGCACCCCCAATGTGGCACACAAGAGTTAGCGGTGACCTTGGTCTGCACAGGAGCACGTATAACCAAGAGCCTTTCTGTGCACACCAATCCTTGGTAGTCACTGTAAACATTGACCGTTACCACTGCTGGAAGCAGACACTGTCTGCAAAGACACACCAGTTAGAAGAGACTGAGCCGAAAAGTAAAACCACTGAAGATAATGAGTTCTCTTCTAGCCCAAACCAGGACACATGTGAAAGTACATGGACACTTTTATCACTAATTATGTATCTTCCTGTTCTATTACATTGCCCTGCGATGATTACAAAACCCACTGCAACACAAAGTGTGTTGGAAGGAGCACATTTAAGAATCCACATGTAAAAACCATCATACCTATGGAATCAGAGTTGATGGGAGCGTGGTGGTTATTATAATGTATTCTGTGTCCAGTAAGAAATAAGTTTGTCATGAAAAGCAGGTTCCCAAATCCTCTTTGCTGAACACCATTCTTGGTAGCGGTATCTACCAGCGTCTACAACTTCTCCCTCCCTCAGTTTGAGGTGCTTGCTATCCACAGGGCAAAGCTAGTCCCCTGACACTTCATAGAATTATAGAATTGTTCTGGTTGGAAGAGGCCTTAAAGATCAAGTCCAACCAATAACCCAGCCCTGCCACGTCATTGCTAAACTGTGTCCCTCAGCACCACAGCTACACGGCTTCTAAACACCTCCAGGGATGGTGACTCTACCACTTCCCTGGGCAGCCTGTTCCAGTGCTTTACAACCCTTTCGGTGAAGAAATTTTCCCCTATATTCAACCTAAACCTCCCCGGGTGCAACTTGAGGCCATTTCCTCTTGTCCTATCACTCGTTACTTGGGAGAACGGACCAGCACCCACCTCTCTACAACCTCCTTTCAGGCAGTTGTGGAGAGCGATAAGGTCTCCCCTGAGCCTCCTTTTCTCCAGGCTTAACAACCCCAGTTCCCTCAGCCTCTCCTCATGAGACTTGTGCTCTAGACCCATCACCATATGGGGAAATACCTTCACTGTTACATATCAGGAAGTCCTATTCCACAAAAGCATTCACGCGTACGCCTACCTTGTCAGTATGCAAGCGGAGTCCTGGCAGAGCCGTAAGGGATGACCGAGATTCCTACCGTAGGCCAGCCGGCTGCTGCTGGGAAAGGCGGTCCTGGCTGTTTCCTTGTGCAGACATCGGTACCCCTGGCAGGGAACGAGCTCAGTGCAACAGGCGGGCAGCTTGACAAGAAAGGTGAGCAGCTTTCTGAGCTCAGAGGTCAGCAATGCAGCTCTCTGAGCTGGCTGGCCAGCGGGTTTGGGTGAGCAGCAGCTGACAAGGACAGTGGTGCTCCTGACAAGGATGGTTCCTTCTTCCTGAGTGAGCTGTAGGTCATGTTAGTTACTGTCAGACTGAGCCTGTGGGCCTTAAGTTAGGCTTTGGCACCTCTCTCTTTAAAAGGGTGGTGGGATGAGACCTTTCTGTCTTCTTTACAGAGCCAGATGGTAACACCACAAAATAACAGGTAACGGAATTGCAGGGACCACTATAACGTTCTGTTGCATTATGAGTGGTAAATTTCCATGGGCAACTCAGCAAAATTAGTGTTTAGCGTTATCTTGTAGTATCACAGAATGGCAGGGGTTGGAAGGGACCTCTGGAGATCATCTATTCCAACCCCCCTGCCAAAGCAGGTTCATCTAGAGCAGGCCACACAGGAATGCGTCCAGGCGGGTTTTGAAAGTCTCCAGAGAAGGAGGCTCCACAACCTCTCTGGGCAGCCTGTTCCAGCACTCAGTCACCCTCACAGGAAAGAAGTTTTTCCTGATGTTGAGGTGGAACTTCCCGTGTTCCAACTTGTGCCTGTTGCCCCTCGTACATCACTGGGCACCACTGGAAGGATACTGGCTCCATCCTCTTGATGCCCACCCTTCAGATATTTATAAACACTGATCAGATCCTCTCACAGCCTTCTCTTCTCCAGGCTGAACAGCCCCAGGGCTCTCAGCTTTTCCTCCTAAGAGAGATGTTCCGGTCCCTTCTTCATCCTTGTAGCCCTTCATTGTGCTCTGTCCCATAGTTCCCTGTCTCTCTTGAACTGGGGAGCCCAGAACTGGACACAGTACTCCAGATGTGGCCTCACGAGGGAAAGGTTCCATTGTAAAGTTTCTAAATACCTTTTTGTCGTGGTCGGGGCGGGTCGGTTCACCACACTTTTAAAACAGCTACTTACCTTGTCCTCATAACATTTTCAGCAATGAAACTTCTCTTAAAAAAAAAAAAAGAGCTGAGACCATCTGCAAAAAAGTTTGCATTGTTGTGAAATATATCAACTCTCATAGGTCAATTTATTCAGAGTTACAAATTTCCTTGAGAATAAAAGATTTATGCATTTCTCTTAATTAACAGAACAAGTTTAGCTAAATATAAACTCTGCACTGAAGTTTTGCAGTGGCACAATACCAACACAGAATACAGAAGCATCTTTAAACTATACAAAATTTTAAAATTGAAAATAATCCTGTTTACATATTCTTTATACATTAACATATAAAAGACCTCATTTAATGAGGCATCTAAAAGAATCAAAAACATCTCTACAGCTATCTCTGAAAATTCATATCTGGAAACAATTCATTACACAGAAGCTTTACAAGACTATTTAAAACAAACCAATACACACTTTTTACAAGAGTAACATTCCAAAAGATATTAATCGTAGGCAGGTTGTCACTTTTTATCTTTGCAGTTTACCTCGCTGGTTATCTTTAGTTATAAAAAAATCTTCATATTTATATATGTTGGGTATTGTTGGATAACCAGTAATCTAATTTAAAAGTTGTGCAAAACAAACAAAAATTTGGAAAAACAGTATACGTTTAACCAGTCATTTATATAAAATACCAGCTAAAGCACTTCTCTTGCCTCGTGTGAAGGGAAAACGCCGTAACCCATCTCTGTCTGGGAAGTTACCAGTTATATTTTTATATTCCTTCATTACAGTCCTTCTATAAGTTATGATAAGTTAAAAGTTCCGACAAGACATTGACTGATTGATAGACCTGCCCAGCATCCTCAGGCTTACAGCTTCTGTTTGCTGTCTGTGTCCTGCTGCTGCTGGTTCCTTAGGACTGGGGACACCTACCCTGTGTGGTCACCTCGCTACCTGAGGGCTGAGAGGGTAACTCTCCTACCTACACGGGAGCATAGCTTTACATAAAAACCTGCCGGAGGGGCT
This sequence comes from Eurystomus gularis, assembly GCA_013400335.1. Lineage (NCBI taxonomy): Eukaryota > Metazoa > Chordata > Aves > Coraciiformes > Coraciidae > Eurystomus > Eurystomus gularis. Next base: position 89,585 of record VZZY01001814.1, read on the forward strand.
ACTAATTTGAGCCATTTCCTCTTCCAGCAGTTCCAGGAGAGCCAACAGCGAGAGGTGTGCAGAATTCACCTGAACTTTTAAAAACTAAGTTCATATTATATGAAAGTAGGTTGTCAAGTTTATTATAATAAATGCAATTACTAAGAGATTACCAGTTAGCAAAACTACCGTATGTGAATAACAAATGGAGAAATCTAATGTAATGCTGGCCAGTAATGCTGGTTTTCTTAAGAAGCAAATAGAATATATTTTAAAGGGTCCTTTCTGAGAGGTTTTCTTTTTCCCTTCTCTTCTGGCAGTTAGGATATTTGGTGAAGCCTATGTAAAGGAAGAGGAGTTTCCAGAACTACTTGCTGTACACTCGAATGAAAACATTTTCAGTCTCTGTTGGTGTTATTAGCTGCAAAAGCGTGCAAGTTTCCCATCTGGCTCAGACCACTCTGAATATGTGCAACGTGGATCTCAACGTTATTCTGAAAACAACTACAGCAAGAAAAGAAGAAGAAAAAAGTATTAAACCTCATATTTAAGAGTTGTATCTGCATACCTCCACAGTGAAAGTCAAGGTATGAATGCAGCCAATGGAGGCGGATCAGAGATTAGTACGTACTAATGCAACTTGATAAGAAACACACGTGAAAATTGCATTTGCACAAACAGCTGCATGAAACCAAGAGTTACTGACTTGGGTAGTTTAAAGAATCACAGAACAGTAGGGGCTGGAAGGGACCTCTGGAGACCATCTAGTCCAACCCCCCTGCCAGAGCAGGGTCACCTAGGAACGCATCCAGGCGGGGTTTGAAAGTCTCCAGAGAAGGAGACTCCACAACCTCTCTGGGCAGCCTGTGAGGACTTTAACACGACTGGAGTTAATGAAATAAAAATATTATGAAGGGATGCTAAAATGCCCCAAATAAGCACCGTGAAATGGAAGCATCATCACCTACTTCGCAGCATACATCAACCTCTAGTTGAATCCATTCCAACGTGCAATTTGCAGTGTTGATTATGGAGAAGCTTCACTAATGTTTGGGGGTTATTATTATTTTTTTTTTACTAATGAAAACTGTTACAAAACAGCATTTTTCAATACTTATTTTTAAACCTATAGGCCATCCTACTATCTTTGCCAAAATACACCACCCAAAAAGGAAATTCATGTGCGTAGCCTCCCATTATTATGCGGCAATAGGAGTATGGAGGGTATAGGGAAATACTTGGCATTTAGATATATTTTCTAAACTACAGAATTTAGCAGCATTGTAATGACAAAAAAAATCCTGGCCACAAGTTGCTGGAGGCTGCGGTGTACTCCAGACAAGTATCACCACATTCTTGCTCTCACCACGTTCTTGCTATTTTTATAATGCTTCCTCAGGCACCTGCTTTGTGACAACTGTTGAAAAATGGCCCATCCAGTCTAGTCTTTGATCTGGCACGATATGGCTGTTCTTCTGTTTCTTGGCTTAAAATATTGCGAATGGAAGCTGGTCAGAAGCGATAATTGCATCATATGCCAGTTTTTGGCATTTACAGACAAAAGGCTGAGTAACTACGCAAAAAGACTAAACAACAGAGTAGTACAATTTCAGAACTATTTACTAGTGAGATTTCAAAGTCTGAAGATATTCTAAAATAACTTATTAGTTGTCATAAGTGACTGAAGAGCAAGAAAGTCTAGCTGTTGCTGCATCAATTTAGCACTTTTTCTTTTTTTCAAAATCAGGTTACTTCACTGGTAGGTTCAAAGAGAAAACTGCTACTTTTCACACTCCCTTTAAAACAGCTCCCTTTTTAAACAGGACCATTCCTATAAGTAAAAGTTACCAGATAAAAACCCTTAATTATAATCAACATGCACCTCTAAAATACAGTAAGAATTGCTTGCTGGCACAAAATGTGTAATTAAGAATGAAATATTCAAAAAGTAATACCTGATATTTGAGGAGTCTATTGAATTCTTAATATCATTTAATGAGTCCGTTAGTGATTTAAATTCAAAGGAATTCAGATCACCTCCTTCTGCTAGACACTGCAGGAGAAGAAAACATAAAATGTTCTTGCATTTCCGTACAAAGAACCTGACAGAGCTTTAAAACTACGTATTTTATGGAAGAAACTATTTTTCTGCAAACATTTACCTTAATTTGCAGTAATATTGCTGTAAGTCTGGAGATAAGATCAGTTAGATTTTCACTCTCAACACAGAGCTGTCCTGTTGTCGAGGAGTTTGCTTGCCTGACAATCTCCTGAGCCTCCTCTTCACACCTACGCCTCAGATCTGTGGGTTGGTCGGCAGGCTGGAGGCCTTGGTCAGGAGCAAGCTGCGTAGATAGAACGAAGAGAAATTAAGAATAAAAGTATCCTTTGCATTTGGCTTGTGTGTGAAATGACAAATGATTTCAAAGGGAGTCCCCAGGTATATAGTACACAGAATTTTTTCTGCATTTATGTACATGTGTGTGTCTATTTAAAAACCAGCCACTGACATCAGCAAAAGTGTCTGCCTTCTGGTAAAGGAAACAGAGACAGACAAAGGCAGAGACACAGAGAGGGAAGGAATCCAACACAGCTACTAGTAGTTTCACTTCAAAGTGACCCCCACCTTCACCTTATCCCCAGAAAATTCTAAATTTCTTTTGTAATTCAGTTAAGCAAAACCAACAAGTGCATACAGACTCCAGCAAAATCTTACCTCGTAACAATACTGTTGAACTTTATGCAAAACTTTGTTTAAGTCTTTGTTTAGTTGTTCTAGATCTAGAACGATAGTTGCGTATCTCCTCTGAAACTCAATGCCTATTGGCATAGAATAGGATTTCTGTGGAAATAACAAAGCATATTAAAGTCAATGCAATATTGTACATTTATATCTTTTGAACTCATCAAAACAAATTTTCACTTAGAAATAGTATTATATATTGGGATATCTGAAATCCCAGGGTTTAATAGAAGAACGTGTGCATACAAAATATTAGAATATACTGTCACTATTTAAAACTCCAAATGACAACCATGTAGTAAATACCATGCTTTTATTCTCTACATAAAGTGCTGTGATAATCTGTGGTGGTCAAGGTTACCGAAGATGACTGTGGTCTGACCTGCTGTTTTTCCACTAGCTGGGGCATGGCTTCTCTCTACTGTATGAGCAGAAAACTATTCTGTCAGTAGGAGAACAGTACAGGACAACGTGGCCACGACCACCTCTACTGAAACTTGCTCCATACATGGCCTTCTGCAAGATAAACTGGGTGTATTTCTACTGCTTCTCAGCCACGAGTCTGAGGTACAGGTACCTCTTACAATCAAACCTGTTGCTATAGACTTTACACCATGAAGTGAGGCAAATTGCAAAGAGCCTTCATCAGGAAGCTCCAGGTCAAAACCTGAAAGTCAAGGTTTCAGTTACCAGTTCAGTTCAAAGGTCCTCATCAAACTTAATCACTGAAATGACCTCCTGGGATTTACAAGTCTGAATACCAAATTAATAGGACTTTAAAATAACACCGTAAGTTCAGATAACACTGTAACTTCAGAATTCATCTATGAGCAAACTGGAAACCGGCATAAATCTGACATACTTCCTGCAGCTCTGGAATGTAAGGGAAAAAAAATTGTAACCTCCAGACCTTCTTCAGTGACCAGCCCCCACAGGGCAGTCTGGACTACTCCAGGTTAGCTGTGAAAGACTGCAGACAATTGTGAATTCCCCATCAGAGAGGAAAGGCCAAGGACAATCTATGCTAGTGATGGCAGAAGAAATATTTCTCAGCACCAGCACTATCTCTGATCCTGGAGCTATCAACTATCTCAAAGCACAAACAGTTGAACGGGCAGACAAAAGATGGGTGGCTTTCAGTAGATGAAAGCAGGTAACATCTCTGTCACTGAGCACCTATGTGCTGCTCTGGAACAACCAGCATCACCTTTACCTTGTCTTTATTGTAGGTCAAGTGAAAAAATAAACTAGCCATATTTTTTATTTCAATTTGTTTATCCAAATGACTCTCAGATAATCACAGAATGGTAGGGGTTGGAAAGGACCTCAGGAGATCATCTAGTCCAACCCCCCTGCTAAAGCAGGTTCACCTAGGGCAGGTTACATTGGAACGTGTCTATGCAGGTTTTGAAAGAGGCTACACAACCTCTCTGGGCAGCCTGTTCCAGCACTCAGTCACCCTCACAGGAAAGAAGCTTTTCCTGATGTTGAGGTGGAACTTCCTGTGTTCCAGTTTGTGCCTGTTGACCCTCGTCCAGTCACTGGACACCACTGAAAAGAGACTGGCCCCATCCTCTTGATACCCACCCTTCAGATATTTATAAACATTGATCAGCTCCCCTCGCAGCCTCTCTTCTCCAGGCTGAACAGCCCCAGGGCTCTCAGCCTTTCCTCCTGAGAGAGATGTTCCGATCCCTTCTTCATCCTTGTAGCCCTCCACTGGACTCTCTCCAGTAGTTCCCTGTCTCTCTTGAACTGGGGAGCCCAGAACTGGACACAGTACTCAGATGTGGCCTCACCATGGCAAACTTCTCAAAAAAAGTGTTTACTGTTTTATGTACATGGTAACTTGTTTATAGCCTGTAACCAAGACTAATATAGTGATGCCAAGATGCTTAACTGTTAATAACCTGTTCTTTCAGAAAATTGAAATAGAAAATGTGTAGTTGCATGTATTAATAGCTCCTCTGAAGGCACCTTCTGCCACATGTAAATTTATTATTATTGCCATATAATAATGGACTACATTCAGTACAAGTTCTGATTTTGGTCAGTTCCATTTACTTCTATATTGGATCAATCATTAAAAAAAAAGGTCTCCATAAAAGGATAGCTTTAAAGCAAACAGTGGTGTTACTCTAACAATTATCAAATCACAGTTGTATGAATTATTATCAAAGTCTGATAATTAAACTATACTTGAATGAACTCAGAGGATTCTATTTTATTCATGTTCGGATATGTTATTGATGTTCAAGTGCACTGGTGGTTGGAAAAAGATTCTTGTTCAAAGAAAATACATTGTAAAGGAGAAACAGCATATACTCGGCAGCACAAACATAGATGGGATTGACAAGGGACTAAGAGGATTAGAAGCCGGGCTAAGAATATGGCCCAATAGAAAGGTATCACATCCTCTATTTTTATCGAGACAGCCTTGAGCAGTAATGGAGGTTGCTTTATGATCGCTGGTTTACAAAGGACAAAGTACAAGGGAAAAAATTCAAAAGTATCTCAAAGTCCTTATCTAGGCTACAACTGAGCTAAAATAGACCAAAGTTAACATTTACTTCTCGATCTCCTTTTTCTCCTGTTGCTTTTTTGCTCTTTCATTTTCGTGGAATGAGAGCATCAAGGAAAAGAACAATAATAACAATAATTTAGGACTTTGCTGTGTGACATGCTAACATCTTGATTCTCGTCAGAGGAAGGCTACTGTCATTCCTATGGATTTCCTTATCTATGCAAAACCAGTAATATCTCAGTAGAAACAAAAAGTTTTTTAGCTTGTTTTAAGAGGAGTTGGCAATTTTTCCATATCAGAGTTACAGGTTGCAATGGTATGTTTTAATCTTACTTCTTTTGCATCTATTTTAATATGCAAAATTAAGACAAAAACATTTTATGCACAGGAAAAAATACTGTAGTTACTAAAATGATAACAAGGTTTTGAAGAGCAGCATCACAGCACAAAAGAAAATTGGGCAGATGTAGAACTGGGGCAGTAGGAAGCAGAATAACAGAACATGCACATGCACATGAAGAGGCAAAACTTAACACAATAAATCAAGTCCTTCAACATTCAAATATTTTACATGAAAAAAAAATCATCTTTTGGCTTTCAAGAAATAAAAAGGACTCCTCTTCCTCTCCACAGAACTTTAGACTTCTGTCTGTATGTTGTAGAGACAACTGTCATAACGGATGCTAGCAGAAGGTTGAGACTGATAGCTTTCCACTTTCAAGCTGATTGATAGTCTTGGGTGGTAAAATAGGCACTCTTATAATTTTGATTTACTGAATGATGATTAGATAACGCCTAGCAAGAAAAAACAATTCTGCTGCTGCTAATTATGCTGTAGCTGCTCTGGTATTGTAATTTTAAATGCCAGTCAAGGGCACTCAGAGCTTTATATAGAAAAATCTCTGAGCTGAGTTATTGTTTTAGCTAGAAAGCTGAATAAATAAGTACCTGCCATCCACAAAATAAAATGATGATTAATGTCCTACCATATAAAACTCGTACCCCAGACTTTCAAAGTGTATTTCAAAGTCTATTTCCTCACTTTACATGTCAACTGCCATGTTATCCCAATGTTAACATTGATCAGTTTCCAAAGCATAATGCTTTCAAGGGAGAGTCATATTTGAAACAACTGACCTCTCCGACTTGTCTTTAAAAAAAGAGTTTTTAAAGATTTCACATTGCAGAAAGTGATAAAAATACAGATTTTATCTAGACTCTAGTTTTAATGATATCTATTTGCATTAGCTGTTAAAGCATATCCTGTTTTAAAAACTGAAAAGAAAACATTCTCACCAGCTTTTCTGCTTCTGTATTCATCTCCCTCAATTGTTTGATGTGTTCCTTCTTGATCATAAGGATTTTCGATAACCTGGTCTAAAACAAAGGAACTATTTTTAGAATGGATAGGTTCTTCAGCAGTTTTGAAATGCCACAGAAATTCAACATAAAGTGTGCTTCTTTTGTAATTTTAAAATACACTTCCCAGTTGTTCATCAAATTAAGATGCAGAAATAAAAATTAATTAAAATCAAACAATGGATTTTTCAGAGATCTTTAAAGCACTTTCAAGTGGTCTAGATTGGAGAATGCTAAAACCCATCAGCTGAATTCCCTATAGGAAGACTAATATAATTTATAGCCAGCTAGGGGCTGAAGAATCAAGAGTCTTTGTTTTTTGCAGCCTGAAGGAAAGCAAAGGGTGTTATCATCAGGTACCACCATTAATATCACTCACCTTACCTCTTTCACACAGTTGTCAGCCTGTTCCCAGCTGTGCCCTCGACCGACCACCAGCCCTTTGTGTGTACACTCCTACAGTAAAGCCTTGTACAGAGATTGGATCTATTTCATTCAGAACAACTCTGGGCTTTCCATTTCCCTCTTCCATAATGGGAATACCCTGTTTCTGCTGCCCTTGCGACCTAGCAGGCTGAAGGGGAAATCATTGGGAATGCTCTCAACACGCACATCCCTCCTAAAACTATTCATGCTCTCTTAGGCCTTGAGAAATCCCAGCTCCACTACAACCAGCAACAGTTTTATTACTGCGGTAAAGAAAGACAAGATTTCGAGTTTCCTAAATTTCAAAGGGGTTAACTGCACACCAGTAGTGGAACACAGGACTGTGAGAAATAAGAACTCCTAGTTCAATATACATCTGCTTATATATAATCCCCTTTGTTGATTTTCATGTTCAGTCTTAACGCAATCAGGTTTCTCACCCTCAGAAATCCTAATGAAACATTGTTCTGGGACATCTCTCAGCTAATGATGAATCTTCTTGGAACGTCCATTAAATGCATTCTTGTTCACTTCATAGTAAATTTGTTCTGCAAAGCTGTTTATCAGCTAAATAGAGGCTCTCCCTCCTTGTATTTATCCTTGTCTATTCAGATACAGTAAAAGCATCTCTTTCCCGCTGTTTTTTCATTAATCACCACTCAAGCCTTTCCAGTTTCCTCTCCCATAAAAATGCTCTTTATCTCCTAAACTTTTGTGGCCCTTTCTGTATCTTTTTCTCTGTCATCTTTCCTGAATGGGAGCAACAGGAAGCCTGTACCAGTATTCCAAATGACACACCTGTAAACTAGAGCTGTAAAACGGCACCAGTGCTTCTCTCTTCCTACCACAAATACTTTGCCAGATGCATCTTATGAACGGATGGGCAAGCTATGGCCAGATGCACAGAAGCAATACTGCACAGGTGATCACTCTTCCAATTCTAGCTGCCCATTTCTGTCCTCCTGCTGCCCACCAATGCCCATGCTGAGCCAGCACCTGCATTTCTGCAGCTACATCAAGAACCCACTCATGAACCAAAAATGACAAAACAATACATTCAGAAGAGGCAAGAAAAAGGAGGTTTTAAGTTGTTACTTGTGAACTGGATTCTCTCTCTAGTTTCTAACACACCACACAAATGCTCACGTTGGCAAAGAAAGGCACCTGGGAGGAAGGAAAGCACTGTACACCATCTGCTGCTGCTGCCAAAAAATTATTCATCAAGCTCTGCTGTCGTCACCATCCGGCAACTGCCTAACACTTCTCCATGAAGCTTGTGAGTCCCCAGCTTAATGCAGAATATATTATTTGTACCCCAAACTTGCGAGGGATTTGTCCAGACATCTTAGAGGATGCAGGGGCCCTAGTTTTCCAGTTCACGATCTTGGATTTTATATTATGTTCATCCTATTCCCAGATACACTTCAGTGATCAAGATAATCTGATTCTTTCTACAAGAAACTCTGACCTTTCACTGTATCTATGATGTCTACCAGCTTTTCCTCATTAGTACATTTTATTAAACAGACTTCCATTTTCATTTGGCAGCATCACCAGTGAATGCTTTAACTCAGTTCAGCCCTATTTTCCTTGAGAAATTCTTGCCTAACAGCTCTATTTTCAGCATAACTCATCCTGTTTACTGTTACAATTTATAGTTCTCATTAAACTGGAAACGAGCTTTTAGTACAATGCTTTTCCATATTAAAAGAGATGAAGGAACAACCCAATCAGTATGTTTAGATTTGTACTTTAGACTTCATAAAGACTTTTAAAAGATTTTAGTCAAGACCACAAGCAAGTCAAAGTGTGAAATAACGTACTACAGAATATTTTCAAAAGCAGAAAATAGTCAAAAATCCCATATCTATTTTCAGATGTTTTCTCCTGCATTTAAGTTGAGATCACTCCTTTTCCCACAGCAAAGACACCAATTCACTTTTCTGAACGTGCTGCATTAACACACTCCCTCTACTGGAAATGCAGGAACTCTGCAAACAACCTGTTTTGTCCTCAGTTGTTTCCTTCCCAATCTATTTTTTTCCCCCCAAACAAAACAAGAATGGGTGGGGAAGGAAAAAAACCCAACAAAACTGTAGCTGAGCGCTTGGAAAAACATCCTCCAAATTTTAATACTGACTAGAACGCAATCTATCGATTTTGACATGCAATATAGCCTATGAAATATTTAAGGGTACATTACATATTGCATGTAAGTATGAAAGACTTTTTAAAATTTATGACTTATTTATTGTTGACCTTATTCTTAACATCATAATGTTAATTTTTGAGCCATTTTTTTCATAACACGCATGTTTGTCCAGAATAAAAGCCAGAAAGAATAGCAGTTACTGATGCCAAAATGTAAACACAGAGAAATTAATACAAAGATTTAGAAAAACTAAGAATCTCCAGTGTAGAACTATGATCAAAACTGTTGTTACAAGTCCCAATATTTGCTTGCAGTTGCAAGTTATAAAGATAATATGCCTAATGTTTATTTGTCAGGATCTGAACCTGATTTTGGCTACACTTCCTTTTGTTCCAAATTAATTTCAGAACTTGTAAAAGAGAACTAAAGGGCTGGGTTGAAATCTTACTCAAGGTGCACTGCATTTTTTCTGGGTTTTGGTTTGGTTCCCGCCCCCCCCCAGCCCCGAAATAAAGTTTTCCCATGAAATTGTTTATTCATGATATTATAAATAATTGCCTGGCAATAGCTCTCCAGAAAGTTTTCTTTGAATCAAAAGCAGTTTTCTGAGCATTTATTTTCTGAACCACCATTACCTCAGAATGAGGGCTTTGACCTTTTTACCACACAAGTGTATAACAGAATGTCTTTAGTGGTCACCTTTGACATAAAAACACATCTGGACTGGCGAGTGCAGTGAAAGCAATAATCAGTATTCATTAGTCTCATGTATTTCACAATACCAAACTTCTGTGCCATCCTTCAACTTCTAATTAAAAACGTCGGTGCTTAAAATGCTTAAGATGCTAGACTTAAAAATAAAGCACATCCTTCAATAAATATTGTTTTTAAGCCTGTGACTATCAACAACCTGCATAAAGTATTAAGCTGCTCACATAAATGCCAAAAACCTCTGGCTTGATTTTGTTCAAAATCTTTTGACAATCTTCAAGCAAAAAATATGTATTAATGCAGTATCTTTGTAAAATGTCACCATTTGTAGTATGAGTAAGAGGCCTATACTGTTAAAATTTGGATTTTCTTATAACGAGTAATAATGTACCACCACATGTGACTGAGAAATCACCCATTTTCAGATTTAAAATACAGAAACTATCATAAACAGATCAACTTGATGCACTAAGTTGTGAAGCTGAATACACCTTAGTTACCCAGTTTCACTGATCATACCCAGCGACTCAAATAGGAGGATAGTTGCAGATACCTTTCAGTAGCATAAACAAAGGCCATATCTTTTGTTTTCGATTTTTAACGGAATTAATCTTATGGTTATTTTATATTTCCTTAGCTAAGCTAGATGTCAAGCCACCTTTTTCAAAGTAGCTTTGTATAGTGAGTTTCCCCTAAAACACTGAATAGATCATTCTGTCAAATAAAATTCCTTATGTTGAACGGCCAAAATATTAGTGTCTCACATGAGCTACAGACACAACTTAATTCTTCTGACTGATTACATGCACCTTAAAATTTGAGAAGCATTTAGCAATATTATTTCTCAGTTTTTCATATTTTAAACACAGATCATTCCAAACTCCTTTGGCATGTTCAAAACTGTTATAATTGTTAAAGAACTCAGTCACAGTTAAGCCAATGTGAGCAATTACGTGCTTCCACCATCCTGAAGAGTAACTTGCTTCAATAGGTTTTGATATTCAATGCATCTCAGCTTCCCAATGTTACTTGCCTGTGCTCTTCTGAACAGGTGTACAAAAAAATATCACTGAGGAATTATTTCATAAAGATGAAGACAAAAAAATAGTTCTCTTATCTAGAAGGTGTATGTTTGCTTTCAAAGAAAAAAGTGCTTCTTTTCTTCTCCAAGAGGTTAGAATATTACATAACACAATATAATATTATACAATATATGATAATGCACATGGACAACTGTTCTTTGCATAATGCAAGTATATTTTAAATAAAAACAATATAAATTTTAAGACAGTAAAAAGTTTGCAGATAGAAATAATACCTTTTTTTAGACCAGGTGGTAGCATTGGGAAAAATAAGACACTTTTGGAGACAACCCCCTTGTGTGGTCTGAAGAGCAGCATATTTCAAAGCTTATGAACAACTGAGAAAATTAAGAAGAGGCGAGCGGGGAATAAAACCAAATATTGTTAACATCTTTTCAAGAATTAATTTGGGTATCACCATATCTGTCATACATCAACAGAAGGACATTTAACTGCAGAAGAATTGGCAGAATAAACACAAAAGGACAACACACCACAAAATTAAGAGTTGCAGTTAATACTTACCACTTGAATGAGGAATTCTACTGGAAAGCCGCCTAGTGTTTCACTATCTGTGCCTGAAATTTTGTTTTTCCATGAAGATTGTCCTAATAAAGGATCATTGTCCTATACAAGAAAGAACATTTAATTTAATAGCTTATTTTTAGAGGGATTTGGTAATTATTTATTTTTTAACGTCAGAAAATTAATACAAGAACTATTTAAGTTAACATCTTCCACGCGTATTGGGAAATATTTCAATAATTAATATTACATGGAAAAAAAGTAACCTACTGTAATTGGAGACTGGAGTGAAGGTGTATACTGCAATCGGGGAGGGGTCATAAAGAACCTTGAAGGCCGTTGTTTCTGTCCAAAGGCAGCAATTGGCATGGTTTCATGAGGCTCATTACTCTGTAAGGCAGGAAGAGGAAGCTGTCAGATTAATTTGTTTTACACACCCTCTGGAATACATAATTTATTTCCGGAATCTGGACTAGCCAAGTCCATCCGTGCCACAGACCAACAATGTTAAAAGATTAACATTTTGCTTTTGGGCTAGCAGGAGCTTCAAAATCATAGTCCATTGCTGGAGTTTTCAAAGTGTTATGACACCAAATAAATCCTGCGAGAATGTTTCCAAAAGTTCTACTGGCAAGTTACTGACAAATTATGACTGAAGAAGTTCAGCAGCAACTCCAGACTGATCATGACAGAAACTACACAAACTCCGGGCCCTTAGTAGATTTAACACTACACGAGATAAAAAGCACGTGAGGGCCTCTGAAAAGCTTGCAGTCTAGGTCAGACTGTTTGGCAGGAACAATTCCTGGAGCTCATAAATTGGTACAAAAGACTATGAGCTAGGAAATAATCCCAAATTGTTTGACGAAAGCAACATCCGCACAAGTAGCTTCATTACCACGCAAAGTTTAAAAATGAGGTTCAGTGACCTCATAATACTTGTTTGCAACTACCACAGGCCTTTCCAGACATTGGCAAATTACACAGGGCCTGGTTTTCTTTAAGAATATTTTCTGCAAATCCTGCCAGGATCCCATAGCAGGATTTTCTTTGGGACCTTATACTACTTGTTATATTTCTCCATATTAAACTCAGGCTATTATGATAACCTATAATGGTAGGTCTAGTAAATTATTCAGGCTGTCCAGGGAAGTGGTTGAATCACCATCCCTGGATGTATTTAAAAAGCTGGGTAGATGTGGTGCTTAGGAACATGGTTTAGCAGTAGACTTGGAAGAGCAGGATTATGGTTGACATGATGATCTTACGGTCTTTTCCAATCTAAAGGATTCTATGATTCCTGTGTGAGCCATTATGTTTTTATCATAAAGGGTTATCCTGTTCTACAAAACCAAAACCAGAAGAATCTCCTTCCCCTGGAATTTTCCATGCAGCTGTTAAGCTTATGTCTACTTTATGACAATACCACTTGAATGTAATATTTTGAATTTTATTTTTTTTATTAAAGCATACAATTGTCGATTTTATTTTTAACAGCTATTTTAAGAATGTGTCATTAATACTTACAAGAACCTCATAATCTGGGACTGTGTGTGTTCCAAGACCTGCCCTGTCAAAAGTCACTCTGTATGTAGCATTAAGAGTGTCTACAGCATCTATTTGTCCAGTGAATAGTCCGTCATGGATACCCCGCAAACGTGCTTAAAAAAAACCCAAGAACAAACCAAACATCATAATGTGCTGATACCATTGAGAAAAATAGACTTAATAGATGTTTTGCAAGTAACCATTTATACCATTTAAAACCCCGTAGATTAAATGAGGAAAAAAAGGTAAACCCAGGAAAAGAATTGTATGCAGTAGAAATATTAGCCAAATTTTTGACAAGTTTATCTTTGCAAGTCAAGTACTTCTCAAATCGAATCCTTAGCACAACACTTATGTCTAAATAAAGCACTCTTTAATACCCAGTACCTTCTGACAGACAGATTTTTGCAGGCAAAAGTTAATTTTTGGATGATTTTGCATACCATTTCTCTTTGATCATTTCTACAAGTGAACTACACTGCAATATCAATTGCATATCTGTTTCAAAACAGGTATTTTTATATTTATGGAAAAATGAAGCTCAAGTTTTAGCTTAGGTTAGACTTTAAACTTTTATGTAAGGTTAGGTTTTAAACTTTCAGACAGCACTCAGCTCTGCACTTAAGCATCTCTCTCCCCAAGATTTGTCTGCTATACTAGACATCAAAAAGATACATCTACAATTTGAGCAGTAGAAATAATAAACTATACTAAGTTTGTACCTCAAAACTGTAACACCATTTAAAAAATACTAGCTAGCCTTCTCAATGACCTGACAATAAAACCACACAATTTTTGATGTTTTAACTTTATTTTAACTATGTACACTAAGTATATTACAGTTTACTAAAATCTTTGCAAAACATTTGGCTATTTTTTTGTTTGTTTTTAAGAAGTTACCTGTAACTTTTGTTCCTATTACAAGTGGTAATGGAATTTCATCTGGAAGGTCTTTGAACTGTGAAATATCTGCAACTTTCCGCTGCTGCAAGAGTCTTATTTTCTGCCGTTTCTGTTTTAACGCTGATCTCTCTTCCTCAAAGAATGCAGAGGAACACCTATAATACAATTAGGTGAAACTATACTTAAATTCAGCATGGAAAACATACTTATGTGGAGATACATCAAATAAATAGGCAGTTTACACATCACTGAAGGCAAATGAAAAAGCTTAGGGTGAAGTGTTCAAGATAAAAGGATTTTTTTTTTTTTAAACAGATTTAGACAGACTCACTCCCCAGAATTATCACTCCTAAAATAAGTTTATTTAAAAAAACACTCCGGAATGCTAGCTGTTGCATTAGTATATCAGAAAAGTACAACTTTTTAGGACTTTTTCTGCTTATAGGGATCCACCTGGTGTCACAACAAAGCTAAAGCAGGTCTCGCATCCAGCCTACTCTGAATACCAGTTCCATACACGTAAGGGGGGCTTAGTGCGAGGTCCCCAGCTGCCGTCACTTACTGGTACATAGTAGATCCCTTTCACATGTTCTCATTAGCTCAATTAAACTAACTTAGTATGCAAGGGCACCAGACTCAAAACAGAAATGGACACTTCTCTATCTCATCCCCCTGCATGTGTGCAGAGTACAACTCAGCCACAAGAATCACTATTACACAGATTATTTATTCTGAGGTTGACCACAGAGAAAGTACAAATTTGTTTGAACTTTTGCTATGGTTTAAAATACATAATCTCTAGCAGTCCCCTCCACATTTTGGGGGGTGGAGTTCTTAAAATGTAATCCAAAAGATGGAAGACTTACTCCCAAGGCCCTCACTTGGTTTTATTCTTTGCAGTTTTAACCTACTGAAAAGGCATGATACATGAGGGAGATATGGAAAGCACAAAAAGACATTAAGGACCCAATCCTATTTCTCATTCTTTATTAAAAAAAGAAGGAAAAAAAAAATCTATCATTCTTGTGTCAGCGAAACAAGTAATACTATTGTAGGTGTGCTTAATTTCAGAAGCAGTTATTTATCAAATTACTACCTTTATTAATTGCTTTACAGTAGTCAAACACAATTTAAACATTTTCTATGGAACTCGTACAGTTATGTATTGATCACTGATCAATAAAAAGTGCTATTTTACAAGCTTCTTTTAGAAGACACTGACAACTCCTCTGTTTGTTCCCTCTTCTACACAAGTTATTTTCTGTTTTAAATCCCTTAAAGATCTTCCTCTGTCATTTCTCTCACACAGTACTGAGCAGTCAGCTCCTATTTCCAAGTCTGCTTCTACTACTCTCTTATTATATGCCAATATAAATATTCTTATGTTTTCTTTCTGCATACCCCTCATTTGGAGAGTTCCACAAAGCCATTAAATTTCTCTCCCTTGCAATGTGTATGAGAAGATCTGATGAACTAAGCTGCCAGGATGCTGATACCACTTTCCTTCACACTGATCAGCAGTTTCACACTTGTCTGTCTATACACATACGTAATTTGCCTTTGCTCTTATACAGGGTTCCTAGGTTACATGGGGCAGAGACCACCTGTTTTGTCCAGTGTTAACACAATGAGCTCTTAGTCCTAAGCAAGCCATGGAGAAAATTAAATAAATAAATAAATGGAAGAGGTAAGAACTGAAGCTGTGATGCACTTTTCTGTCAGGTACATGCAGGAATATGCTGCAATGGAGGTACCTTTATTTTGCTTTCACTATCATAGCAAAAGTTGTCACTGATCTTTCTATAGTCTAGAAACTGTGTTGTAGCTTGAGCAACTGCAGGTGTGTCCCCCACTCACCAGTTTACCACTGAAGATCAGAATGTGGTTTACCTGGAGCTCTATACTGCCTAATGATCCTCGTTAGGAACTCAAAATATCTGGCAAGGGATCCGGCAGAGAGAGGGATGGTGGTTGGGAGGCTTATGCAAAGCTTATTTGAATGTTCTCATTTAAAGATGCTATTTGCTTCGTATTTACTACTGGGGAGGAGCAAGTGTGAAGTAATGCTTGCCATAGGCTGTGAATATGAAGCAACAAAATGCAGGTCAGAGCTTTTCAGTTCCATTGTGGACAACAGAATGACTCATCACAGTGAGGGGAAAAAAAAAAGAAATTCAGAGTTTATTGTTAGTCCTTCTAATCATGTCTATGGTCTTGCATCAGAAACATCAGATATCACCTAAGGCTTTTTGACCCATGCTCTTAGAAATACAAATTCAAATTCTGATACACTAATCACTGACCTTGGAGGGTCCCTATAACACCAACTAGTGTTTTACTGCAAGCTCAGGTGTTCTTAAAAAGTGTCTGTTCAGAATAATTGTTGTTCATGGATATAGAAAGCATTTGCAACATATTTCTGGCTTCTGTCAAGGAAATACCCAACCCCATGTTTCCTAAGTGTATTTAATAAACATCATACCATCTTCATGCCATTCCTATGAAAAAATATAGATTAAAACTACAGTACAGATCACATTGCAACCTTATTGGTTTTCTATAGAGACTTTTTAAATGGTTGAACATTTTTCTGCTTCTACCTTGGTCATGAGAATTTGAACTAACAGGAATTATCACCATCATACAGTGGCAGGACAAATATATCTAAGTTTAATTCACATCCATTGCTACTTCATAACCCAAATTAAGTTTATACAGAGTACACAAGACTAACTATTACCTCTTCCTTTTCTTGGAGCATATCTTTCCCCACAGTCTACTGGAATCTTACAAGCTTTGCAGGCTCCCATGAAGAATACTGTTGTGCCAATCAACCACACTGTTGATGGTGTGATAGAACATTTAAAGTAGCAGCAGACATAAGAAAATATTACAATATATTTAAAACAAAATTAAAAAAAGAAGACAACAACCATGTGCATAGCTATCACACAGAGACACTATTATCCTCTGCCATCAACACTGTGGATGCAAAATGTCTTTTTTTTCTTCTTCCCTCATGGGGAGATACCAGTATTGACATGATAGTTAGCTTACTTGCATATGATCAGGACAGACAGAAGAAACTTCTAACAGGATAGTAATATAAAAGAAAAAACCAAACCACAAAAGTCTTTGCTCTAGAGGTATATGAAAGTTATCCTGAAAAAGCATTCAAATGGTTGAGAATAATTCAAAATCTATTAGGACTAAGGCCAAAGACCGCTGTGGACATCTTGGGAATAGCTACCAATAATGTTTTGGCTTTTTTTATTTGTGTTTTTGTTTGTTTGGTTTTTTAATTATTAAAGAAATGAAAACCAAAACAAGAATGCTTATTTTATGTTGCTACAAAGCAAGAACTTGTAAAGTTTTGTTAACAGACAGAACAAGACTCTATACCCAGTTGAATACTTGTACATCAGAATACAGACAAAACAACTTCCTGCCCATTTGGACCTGTGGTTCCTTAAGTTCCTGGTCTCGCTTTTTCAAAAACTAACTGTAAGACAGCTTAAGAAAAAAATCCACACCAAAGCCAACAGCACTCCCTCAAAAAAAACAAAAAAAAGAGGAAGGAAGTTTTATCAATGGTCCAACAGCACGCCGCATGAGGGAAGCTGATCTTTTATAGTGGTACCCGCTTTTGGAAAAGTCCAATGAATTAGTGATGATTTAACCTCCAAATGCACCATCTCCCTCTCAGTGGGAAGCATGATGACAGAGGAATGAAAACCTTCCTCAGGCTCAAATGATATGAACATCTTTTCAAAAGGAACTATTTTTAAGCTGGCTCTGCTGCCTTCCCTTAACTGACAATTTTTAGTTATGTAAAGTTGTTTATAGGTACAGGAGATGAAACAGCCTCCATCAGACAAAATATAATCTGACTCGCTACAGTGATCTATGAAATTGATTCTGTACTTTAGTATTTGTATTTTCATAAATAAATCAGTCTTATTTCTGCAACACTGCTTATACATTTTTGTCCTGATCTTACACAATGACAGGATGGTTGAGTTCAGGAGGGACCTCTGGCAAGTCATGTGCTCCAAGCAGAGTCACCTACAGGAGGCTGTCCAGGACCATGTCCAGGCAGCCTTTGAGTATCTCTAGGGATGGAGATCCTGCCACCTCTCTGAGCAACCTGTGCCAATGCTCAGTCACACCTACAGTAAAAAAGAAGTGTTTCCTGATGCTAACACTGAACGTCCTGTGTTTCAGCTTGTGCCCAATGCCTCTTGTCCTGTCTCCAGACAACACTGAAAAAAGCCTGGCCTTGTTTTCTCTGTGCCTTCCCTTCAGAAATTTATACACAGAGATGAGATCCTCCCTGAGCCTTCTCTCCTTTAGGCTAAATTGTAAAGCTTCTGTGAAAAGGCTGAACTGAGTCAGTGAGTTTAAGAATTCTAAATTAGAGAAAAACTATGCCCTTTGTTAAATTCTGGCTTCTTCCATACAATGTACAATATTTTATGGGTGACTTTTTCCTCTCTCTGTTTTGGCAGCCAAGCCATGAAAAGCTGGGGATCTATAAAATGGTTTAAAAAATAATAAAATAAAATGAGATGAAAATGTGCACTTGTTTTCCCCACGAAAAGCTAGTTATAGACAGAAAAAACAAAACCTTGGCCTGTCTACCACTCCAGGAAGCACTGTAGCATAGAAGATGCAATAACAATTCCTACATGTGCTAGCTTAGACACTAGGTTATCTAGAATGGGAAGAGAACATCTCAAGTATAGGTTTATGAGAACTACATGGACTGGACACACACACATATGAGGAACAGGATGTGGCGGGGAGTGGGGTGTGTGCTCAGAAAACACTTTTTCAATAAAATGTTTGTCTACTGTCAGCTATTGTTTTGCTTCAGTACCTGCATGAAAAATTATTTTAGAAGGAACAATTCCAGTAACATTAAAACTACATGTAGTTATTAGTTGAAAAGAAAGAAAGAAAAAAATTACCTCCGTGGTTTTCCCATTAATCGTCTGATTTTCCCCCACTCTACTCTTGTCAGTTTTCTGGTTTTCAAATTTGGAAAAGATTCTTTCAGGCATACACAGAAATCATTATCTCCTTCAAATAGTGGTCTGTTGAAACATAATTGGTCCTCTGTTAACTACACTTAGTAAATGCTTGTCACGAGATTCAAAAAAACATCCATTGTAACATAATACATTGAAAACAAAAAGTATAAATTAGTCATATAAACAAGATACTCCTATTCAAAGGATAAGTTTAACCTGAAATAAATTCAACTGAAAACAAAGACAGAAAGTTTCCAGGACTGTTGTCCCGGATACTTAAGAATGTTATGCTGTCTTGTTGCTACAGGGAAACATATGTATTTATCCTGCTTTGTAACATTACAGAGGCACAAAATGGAACTTCAAAGCCAATGCAGTGTCATGAGGATACTGCAACACACTTAAGGAAACCATAAAGATATGGTGAGGTACTGAGAATAAATGAAGGGACAATGTGATACTGAGAAATAGGAAGACAGTACCTTTTTCATAAATTCATTTGATTGTAACTCAGATTCTCAGCAAATGGTTCCAAAATACAGGAAATGGGGCCAACTTGTCATTCTCTACAGCGATACAGGTAAGACTTATTGTATCATACCATGAAGCAGAAGATCAGTGTTATGGAAGTGACAGCTCAGAGAACCTGCCTGCACAACTTAGGAATTTCTCTTTGATGCTAGACCTGTCTGTATCTCTATGTTTTATGACTGTCTCTTACTTTGTAGTACCACATCCTTCTTGGGCTGAAGAGATGAGGAAGCAGCAATGGATATGCCCATCTAATAGCAGGTTAATCATTAAAGACCATGTGCAACTAGAATAGATCTCACCTGGTGAGAACAAAGGAGTACCTGCATCCTAGATAAAGCCACTTCTCTCTTCTCTGCAGGGCACTGGGGTTTAGAACAAAGAGGATCTTGGAAGCAACACTACTTTCAAGTGGGGTGGCAGTAGAGAGGAAAGATGCGTGGAGATAAGGAGCCTAGGGCAAGAATGGAAGAAAGTATTTTTGTGGTGGAAGGATCTGATGCTGTGGCATAAAGTGGAAAGGAAGCAACAAAGAAATATCAAGGAGGCTCAGGAAAAAGGCAAGAAAGTGTATAAGAGTTCTATTTTATCCAGATTTACTATCACCAATATAAGATCCCTGCACAAAGAACAACTGGTTTGGTTTTTTTTGAGAATCTGTATTTTATTGTTTTTATTATCACTTGTCCCTAAGGTGGTAAACTGTAAACCCACAGCATCCACAAGATTGGAAGCTCTGGGGAATGGTGTCAGCAAGCTACAGCTGCATCTGGTTCTGAGGGCCTATGATCACTGTAGCACTAAGTAGCTCTTAGAATTTTCTGTGTGTCAGAAGTCAATGAGATTTTACAGAAAACAGTCCTCTGTAGCAGCATAGAGAGAATCCAACTGAAACAGCTTCAATAATCTAATAACTACAGATGAAAGTTGTAGAGATTAAAATATTTCAGAAATTTATAGCAGACCTGGCATTTAAACTGATGATTTCAATTTCAGATGAGACGATTCGATTAAAACATTTTGAGACTTATGGAAGACTTGGGGAGCCATATTTTGTCACTTGGCAGTTAGCTCTATACTTTAAACTTTTTTAAGCTTCTCATTAAGTCTAGATCGTATCACTCAAAACAACATACATCAAAGTTTCTCTTCCAAAGAGAAGTTTCCTAGTTTCTTAGTAAATTATGTTAGAGTTTCTTAACTTGATCATATCTTACTAATGTTACAAGCACATATTGATAACGATCTAAGAAGTTTTCAGAATTACCTGCTAAACTCAAATTCTAGTCCACTGATAGACCTAAAGTTTCACATACAGCTATTTGAGAACAAACTAAAAGTTCTTGGACTGTTGTAAAAATCACAATTATAAATGTCACATATTGAAGTTACTGCTAGAAATAAGTAGGATTTAGGGTTCTCTGTTTTGGTTTGGGTTTGTTGCTTGGTTGGTTTTTTTCAAATAACAGGGAAATAAAACCCAGACATGTAAAGTCTACTTCTTTCAAGGAAATTAAAACCTACAGATGATGAATTTAAAACTAACTAAAACAAACATGCAATTTTTCTACTTGTGATGAACATAGCCTAAAATGTTTTTCTGTTGCTATGACTGCCTTCTCAGTATAAGGAAAACAGCCACAGCAATCATGATTAAAACAGGAAGGAAAAACCTGTAATTATTCTGTTATGAATAAATTCTGGAAAAGAATGCTTGTTAACTCTGAAGCCATTCTTTAGAATATTAAATACTAGTGTTTCATCTATTAGTCAATCAGCGTAGATTTTAAGATTCCATTCAATAGCGGGTTTTATGTTTTAGGATTTTTAGGTTTTCATTATTAGGGACTAATTTTAAATGGTTCTTTTATGCAATTTCCACCACCTTGCTAGTGGTGTTAAGAGAACAAGTGCCAAAGACTCTGAGGCACAAATTGCAGAAATGGTCTAGGAGATATATTCCAAGATCCAAGAAGGAGGATGGTATCTGGACAACAGCTGAATAGTCAGAACCCAGATCACTGTTAGTGATCACAATAAAAAAAAAAAAAAAAAAAAAAAAAAAAGAAGAGTATAATGGGGAAGAAATAACATTCCAAAATAAACATTTACACCTTTTAGGAAGCAACACCTTATAAAGAAGGAGTCTCCTTCACATTCCCCATGTGCAACACTGATCCAAGTCTAAGCGTTCTGATAACTGCATGCTTAAGATGCTAAAAACATTATGAATAAAATCTTGTATCTGGTAGAGACTGAGTGATAAAAAAAAGTATTTCCATGAAGGAAGGCTTGCCACAGAAGACTACCTAAGGAACTACCCAAGTAGGTTGCTCATTATAAAAAAGAGAGGGGGGGAAAAAAACCCAAACACAAAACAATGAAATAATTTTCAATAACTAATAATTTAAGAATAAACTTTGGAGTATCCAACCAAAATATGGAAATTTGCAGGTCAATTCCAGAAAACGACTTGTTTCTCTACTAGTAAGAGATAATTATATAAAACAAACATACTTATCTATATTTGAATAGAACCATTCGTATATGCACCACTTGTGAGCTTTGGGAAGTTTGAGCAGGTTCCGAAGCCGTAAACCAATCTTCTGTGATACCTTCTTGTCTGGTGTTGACATTGTTGTACTAAACTTCTATGCAGTAAAATAAAGGAAACAGTTAAGCCCAGCCTAACATTCTTCAACATTCAGATAATTGAACTAGATTTTCTTGATAAAAGTTTGCACATTAGTAATTGTTACATTTTAATAGCACATACTGTTTTATGACAATATTTTTTTGCTGCAGAGCTATCAGCAATGCAATCAAACCCAATAGATGGCAAACTTCAGCAGGATCAATACAACAAATTATCTTTATACAAAGCTCTTCTAATAGAAACATTTTCCAACACTGAATCTACCTTATTGGCAACAATAGCGTGGCACTGAAGTACACAGAGACCTCAAAAGCTTGAGGCACCACTGAACTAGAAACTAGACACTAGAAACATGGACACAATCAATCAAGTTTTAACTACATTTGAAAGCTATTTTATAAATTCCAGAAAAGATGCTGTCTTAGATTGCATGCATAATAAATAGATCTGTGTTTAAACAGAAAATAATTTCATAATTTTGTTTCAAGGATGGCTGTCTTAACTGACAGAAAAACTTCCTTGCAAAAAGTAACAGTGTTTTGAGAATGTTAGTTTAACTGGGTCCCCATCCCATAATCAGTTGTTATGCCTCCCCAAATGCTGAGAAGTGTTTTGACCTTTAGTAGCAGCAGTAATAGGATAAAGCATAAGGTCAGCACCTTGCTGGCTCCTGCTGCGCTTAACCGCTACCTTCTAGATACAGGTGCCCTTTCTCCCACTGGAACTCCAGACAACCCAGCCTAGCAGGATTGCAAGAGCTATGAGCTATGGCAGCTGCAGTCCCTTTCAAATGTTTGTCTAGCAGTCACTAGGACCTCGTGAATCAGACATTTAAGTACAAACCAAATGGGCTTAGAATATTATCCAGGTCTTTCTACTGTTAACAAATCATGGTAATGAATAGAGAGAATTGCTATGGTCCTCATGTCTGACAAAATGGACACTGCAAAGAGGCAACTGCTAGGTCTGCCCCATTTCACACTGCACAGCACAGCTCAGAAGGCAAATAAGACCAGTACTCAAATAGTACTTTTTTAATGTGGCAAATTCGGGCTCTTAAGGTGATGGTACAGAGAAGTGATTAGGATGACAAAGGTACTAAAGAGCCAGTTCTTTGAAACTAAGAGGTGTTGCCCTAAGGTAGCAAATAAAGGCTGAGAGAAAGCCCACTCAAGGGCTTGTAGTGACAGGATGAGGGGTAATGGCTTTAAACTGAAGAAAGGGAGATTTAGATTAGATGTAAGGAAGAGTTTTTCACTCTGAGGGTGGTGAGTCACTGGAACAGGTTGCCCAGGGCAGTTGTAGGTGCCCCAACACTGGATGTGTTCAAGATTAGGTTGGTTGGGGCTTTAAGCAACCTGGTCCAGTGAGAGGTGTCCCTGCCATGGCAGGGGGCTTGGAACTAGATGATCTTTAAGGTCCCTTCCAACTCAAACCATTCTATGAAATTACAGCTGCTCTTCCATGCTATATCAAGGAGCAGGCAGTTAAGTGGAGGAGCTGAAAAACAAGCTGTTGGAATTGAAGGACATTATCATTACGGGATTAAGAAGGTATAGAGAGCCATGAATACATTCTGGCTACAAATCTAGAGCAAGTTCCTAACTGTTGGAATACATTAAATTCTATAGCAGCCTTTTAAATGACGTAGTCAGTGCAAGAAACCCAGTCAGTTTTTAACTGAAGCTGAATAGATTTATGCAGACTACAGACTAATTAGTTGGGACCAAGATGAGCAATTAGTCTGGAATCCTTTCTAGCTCTGTATGCTTATGTCCAGAATCAAAAGAACAGGTACCCCCATAAACAAACTGTGGAAGCCAGTTGTGAAGAAGAAAAATATAAATCTGTTTTGAATTGTGGCTTACTTCTGGCAACAGCCTTCCTCACAAGAATATTCATAAACTGATAATGCAACTTGAAAAGCAAATGTATTCTAATTTTCAACTAACGCAGATAGGCTTGTTCCTTTTCTGGTAAAGATATGTGCATACATGTAGGTACCTGTGGAACCATCGCAATCTTCTGATTTCTTTTGGGTGACCTTGTGTTTATTTGTCTGTCATCTTCTTCACAGAAGAGTCGACTCCGTTTTGAATTTCTGAAGGGCTGCATGTATCAAAATTAAGAATGAATTACAAGAAAAACACACACACACACACCTGAATTCTCCGTTCATGCACAGAATCCACAGCGACAGAAACTGAATGCCTTTTCTCTTGCCACCTCTTGGTTTTAAGGCACATGGTAGACAATAAATAGTGCCTCCTAGCAGTCAGAGATCTAAGGACTGAGCGAAGAGAAAAAGGAATTCAAGCTTCCAGGCTTTCCAATGCTAACTATAACCCATTACTATACTGCTGGCCCAGATCCATGGAAGTATTTAGAACTCCCACTTGTTTCCAGAGGAGCTGGGTGTCTAAACACTTGTGTATTTAAGCTTAAAATAGTCCTTGCTTTGGTTATAAGCACATCTGTTCAATAATTTGTTTTGAATTTTGGGGGAAAAAAGTTTATTCAAACAGCATATTTGTTTTGGTATGTTTCTCTGTAAAAGCATTAGCTGGGTACAGGTATTTTTGCAAGGATTTTTTATGAGTCTAAGAAAGTGTTGTGAGTTTGTTGTTTATTTAACTCGTTGAAAGTGCCTACACTACAAAATGCTAAGAAGCTGAAGTCTGAAGAAACTAAAGCTTGAATAAGAGAAAAGAATCAGAAGATAAAAACTTAGAATTTATGCTAACCAAAATGTACTTGTGTGCTAAGATGTTATAGCGCAAAGGGAATTAGAAGGCTGAAAACACAAACCCATATTGCAAATATGTGTCATGAAAACAATACCTCAATTTTTTATTCATTAACATTTTACCCTTTGAGGAAAAACTTGTGTTTTCAATGAGGACAAAAGAGTAACCTATGGCTGGCTATTAAATTAATCAGTGGTAGCAAAAAAAAAAAAAATCTGTCAGTCCCATGCCTTAAGAACAGCTGGACCTTTCCCAGGGAAATGTCTTTCCTACTATATGTGCCTTTCCTTCTATATATTCTAGAAAGAAAACTACACAATTGTATTTAAGTAACAGTAGTACCCTGTATGTGCTAGACACCTAAGCACATTCAGCACACAGAAGAAAATGCTCATTCCTTTTAGATGTTACAAAATGGGAAAGAGATATTCACTGAATAGAGGAACTATATATAGGTAAGGTAACAAAATAGTGCCCACATCATAGTAATTAGTTTATCATAGTAATTGTTAGGGATGTTGTTTTCCTCTCTTCACTTAGATACATCGAGTTCTTTTCTTCACATCTTCCAATTCACTAAACCTTAAAGATATTGTAATTGAAATTTAAGAGTGTTCTTATGTTCTTTTATAACATCTCTGCTGTCCTTGACAAACCATCACACTAAAAAAGAAACGTCAGAACTATTCTAACTCTTGAGCAAGAAAACGAATCCACAATCCTGTTCCAACAATAAAAACTCTTACATCACAGAACTCCAGAACTTTTTAATCACAGCCATCTGCCCACAGAATGAAGAGCCAGCTTCCTATTGAATATTTGCAGTTACATTGTAGTCTTGACATTTGAGATGCAGGTTCCAGAACAACATTTTTTTCCTAGATGTCTATATAGTTCTTCTTGATTTTATGACACTATGGCAGGTGAAAAGCATGTGCCAACACAGGAACACAAATGCTAGAGCAATCTAGACAAAACGTAGGGAGTTCCTTCAACCTTTTACTAAGGCTACAATCCAGATCAAGAGAGCTGTTTCACAACCCTTAACAGAAGCTGCCAAATTCTATTCCAAGGAACTATCCAAAATGATAAGAGTGTTTCATCAGTCTGGATTGCCAGTGCCTTACATGAGAATAAAATAACAAGCATTGGCATTGCAAAGAGGTACCATCCGTGTTAGCTAAATAGGTCAGGCCTTTTTGGAAAGATTTTTCAACCAAGAGTACAACATACCTGCAAAAGTTCCAGTGTTCAGGGAACTCAAACTACAACACACCTCAGCAACATGGGCCACTGCTGACACAACAGACTATCCTCTGATCTTTCTCCCAGTTTTCTACAGAATAATGAATGGTGTTCAAAGTTGGACTTCTTATTTTTAGTACCTACAGCCAGCATACATAAGATTGACTTGATTAAATCATTGATTAATGTTCTTGTACAGATGTTATGGGTAGTGCCTTCGGTTCTCTAGCACATGCGATTTTCTAAGTTACTTGTTTCTGTGAGGAGATGAGCATTCCAGGGGAACAGTTGGAAACTGTGCCACGAATTCCTGCAGGAGCTAGGGGTTGTCGCAAAGTTCTAGTCGCTGTTTTGAACTGTGTTTTGTAGACCTTAAGTTCTCTAGCATAAACACATAGCAACATGTGTGTATATCTGTGTGAATCCTACCAAAATAAATACCTCCTCTGTGTATGTTTCTACAGGAAGAAGATCACAGAAGAAGCTATGTATGACAGTTGTTATTCATATCGCTTAACGCATTATTGGATGTGCTCAGATATTCTGGTATGTGCAGAGCAGGCAAGTGTGGTTGTTTTCAAACACAGTGCTTCCTTTCCAATAAACAAACAGTTCATAGAAAAAAACAATGATTTGGGTAAAAAACAAGTCATAGTTGGCAATTACTGTAGAAGAAGGTGGCACCAGAAGAGTATGGGAGAAAGATACGCCTGGCGATTGAGACAGTATTTTTTACACTCTCCAGGGTGTAGTAAATAAAAAAGCTCACAGCATTACAGATATAAAGAAGGCACTGTGTGCAACAGCTGGTGGAAAAACCAAACCAAAATTGCATAATTTTGTAGGGTAGAGGTTGAGAATAGTCAAGAAAAAGCTTGAATGTGATACAATGGGGAAAGAGACAACAATGGAATATTTCAAAAAGAGAGGGAAACGGCCAATCCAAACACCAGACATGCCCTTGGAGGCTGCAGGCTCATCACCTTTCATTCCCCCACCCCAGGATTGTTCTTTAACATATGGTCTCCTATGAGACCTCTCAGAATGCTACACAATTTCATTGACATTCTTTTATTTTTATAAAAATCTGTCCCTCAAGAGGCACAACAATGGAAGTGCATTATGACATTTTCCTCTCTCCTTTCTTTACACATCAGTTTTCAGCCATAATTAGAAGTGAGATGTTTCATGAAATAAAACAAATTGTTGATCAGAAATGGTGATTCCTAAGTTCAAGGTGGCAGATACAGTACAAATATTTCACACAGCACTTGCTTTACAAAAAAGCGAGAAAACTTGAACAAGGTCAGCAATTTCATTTGTTTGATTATTCATTTATAAAATAGGTTTTCATCTCATACTCAAACCGTGTAGACTGCTTGTGAAGGACATAGTTTAACATTTGGAATTATTAAACTGTAAATCTCAGCTCTAAATTTAATTTATGGTATTTTACCAATCCTGAAGTTGTCTTTTTATTGCTTCTTACCATTTCCACTGCAGAACTGGCATTCTTGCTTTTCCAAATGGGTGTTTTCTGCAGAGAATTATACTTTTCATTCCATGAACTGGATAAACTTCCCTCTGTTGTGAAGAAATCATATCATTATATTAAAACATATATATATATACTAGCTATTGAATAATAGTTAACATCATCAACTGCTAATATATTTTTGTTACTTGGAACATCTTTGGATTCAAATACAAATAAATTTCAGATTTTCATCTTTTAAAAAAAACTTTCTGAATGCTATTTTTTTAAAAAAGATTGAAATAGAGTTTCAGTACAAAGGGAAACATGAACAGGCACTTTTTTACTCCTGACAACATTCAGATTTCTTGAAAACTCCTCTGTTGGAATCAGTTACTTCCACACTACCAGGCTGACACACATCCAGGCAGCTGTACTGTGGCTGTAACTGAAACCTGGAGAAGGTAAAGCTCTACAAGACCTGACCCTCTTCTGGTTCTAAAAAATTATTAACTGGGTGCACACCAACAAGTAAACCAAATTTTATTGAAACAAACCTGCATTAGTTACAACATATTCAACAGACCACATCTTCTTCCTTGTGCAGTAGAAACCTTGTAATATATAAAGAAGCTTTTACTGTTGGGCAGATTATAACTATTAAAAATCTGGATGAATGTTCATGAAGACAATTTCAAACAAAAAGACATCAGAAAGATTTCTGATTCAGCCCACAACTTGCTGATAGAAAACACAATGAAACTGTGAAATTTCTTCATACTGTAAATTTTGTCATATGTACAGGTCTTGCTAAGAATCATTCTCCTATTTCATCCTCAAGAGAGTAAAGATTACCTCAATCTTCTCATCAAACTTGACGCCTAGGCAGTACTTAGGAAGAAAAAAAATGCATTTCAGGAATTTCACCCAGAAAAGCAGTGTCTAAATACACCACAAGATATGTAGTTTCAACCACCAAGGATTACTAGTCTATAAAACTAACAAATATCCACAACAAACTCAATTGTTTTTCAACAAAAAACCTTCTTCAGTGTTATTTTCTTGAACTTTTTAGAGCCAGAAACTATGTACACCTGAAAGTCAGACTGAGTGCAAGCAGCTAATGCATTAATTTCTTACCTTTCAAGCTCACAAGTGCTTTTGCTGAAGAACCTGCAATATATCAAGAAG
Organism: Eurystomus gularis; assembly: GCA_013400335.1. Lineage (NCBI taxonomy): Eukaryota > Metazoa > Chordata > Aves > Coraciiformes > Coraciidae > Eurystomus > Eurystomus gularis. The sequence goes on from VZZY01001814.1 coordinate 118,414, forward strand.
TCGAAATAAATCATAAGTTATTTCAAACCATACAACCTATGCAGAGTCTACTCATTCTTAATTAATTCTCAGGCAGGAAGTGGAACTTAAATCTTTCACAGCTGAATGAGTGAACCCAGTGTGCCCTTCCTAGCACTAAGTATAGCATTATATGTTTATTACCCAATAAACCTTGAAAGCATATGCATCTCCTGTTTTCTCCTCTAACTTCACATCTACAAAACAGCTTCAGATGTTGAGCGCTTTCATTTCACTCAAAAAATTCTGAACAAGCTTTATGTCCAAACTACCTACTTCCATGTGGCTGCTGGTTTGAGGTAGTTGCAAATATATTATACAACTGACAAGGAAACGGTAATGAACACTTTTTCTTTCTACCAATTCAAAATTCTTCAATGCCAAAAATTTCACAAAAGCAGTAGTTTATGCTCTCTAAGCTTGATTCCCAAGTAGGGAGATGGATAGTTTCCCCCTGCTGGAACCTCCGTATTCAGAAAGGCAGTAGTTTCAGGTATTATAAATGCAGATGGGATCCTCAGCTTGCTTGAACTGTTTAAACTGTATAATGCATCAATCGAAACCTCACAGGGCCCCTTCCACTGCATCCGTTGGACATCTGCAGTGCTTCTGGGTCAGGAAGGACAAAACCGGACCTGACTATGGCCTTCATGCCCTGGAATTTTCAAATGTCTAAGAGTGAGCTGCTTAAACCAACTACATTAGCAGAGGGGAAAGATATTTCTGCATGATGCTTCCATAGATCCATGCTTTTCTCTCAAATCAACTTTGTCTTTCCAGTTACGTTCCAGTGTTGTAACCACTCCTTGCATTGCATCCTCTTCTCCCTCCCACTTTCCCTGGCTCTCTCCTTCAGCTTCTCTTTGGAACAGCTGTTCCACAAACATTTCTGACTCCAAAGGTCTGGAAGTTCTTTTTCTTGTGGCTGCCCTGTATCTAGGTCCTAACCCCACTAACTCCACAGTGCCAGAGATCCTTGCCTCTAAGAGGATACTTTCCGGGGAATATCACAGAGCCAAAAAAATAATTACTTTCTCTTTCCAGAAGAACAGGGCATTTTGATTTGGGGTGGACTGCTGAAGAGAATACAGGTGCAGCAACGACAAAAACACCCTTACATACCTATTTTTCCATCATACTAGTTTGTTTGCTGCCATCTCATTATGCCACGTTAAAAAATTTCAATAAAGAAAAAAATAAAAAGGAAAGATAGTTTCTATTCTTATAAAAAAAAAATTTAAAAGTTGAAGATATGAAGTGGAACCAGTTTTGACTCACTGGTGGTTTAGAGGGCTTCTACACCAGTACCTCCTAAACTGTTCAAATCTACAGCAGCTAACACACATACAGGATTACATGTCAGAAACAAAGTAACAAACTTGGGCTATACTGTTGCCCTTCTTGGCCACTTCTTTTCTGATGTATCACTCTGTTGGGTTGGAGACCTAACAGTGACTGGTACAGGAACCTGCTTCTATGATGATCTGATTCACAGGGAATTTAGCTCTTGTAACTACGCTAGAAAAAGTAGGAAGTAGGAAAAAAAAAAAAAATCAGCATTATTCCCAGACCTCATTGAAGCCTGCCAGTATCTGAAGGGGGCCTACAAGAAAGCTGGGGAGGGACTTTTTATGAGGGCTTGTAGTGACAGGATGAGGGATAATGGCTTTAAACTGGAAGAGGATAGATTTAGATTAGATGTAAGGAAGAAGTTTTCACTCTGAGGGTGGTGAGACACTGCAAGAGGTTGCCCAGGGACTTTGTGGATGCCCCATCACTGGATGTGTTCAAGACCAGGTTGGATGGGGCCTTGAGCAACCTGTTCTAGAGGGAGGTGTCCCTGCCTGTGGCAAGGGGCTTGGAACTAGTTGATCTTCAAGGTCCCTTCCACGCCAAACCATTCTATGATTCTATGATATTGTTCTTCCCAAAGAATGTCAAAATCTGCGCTGATCAGAATTATCTACAAAGGAAGATAATGCAGACACTAAATAGCTTTGCAGCCTTTTGTGTTGTTTTTACAAGGAAAGCCATAACTAGATCTAACTGTTGGAAATTGGCATTGGATAAGCTCGGGTTAGCAACGCATGCAAAGTTTAACAGATTTTATGTAACTATACTAAGAAAGGGCATGTCAAGCTCCCTATCATTCAAAATCTTTAAACCAAGTTTACATCTATTTTTAAAGATAAAACTGTAGCTAAAAAGGAAGCATGAAACCATTGCACAGAAACTCCAAACACAAGTATCCCAACATGCTTAATGAAGACTGTAAGACAATGATAATGGCCTTTTCTAGCCCTAAAAATGTATCAGTAAAATATGTGCATCACAGATGTGCAGTAAAAATAACCGTGTGCTACATTATGAGGCATTTAATAGTATGATAACAGGAAGCTCATTAGTAACTAAGAGTCAGGAATAAGTGTATTTATGTGTTTTATAACACTTGCAAGAAGTGATTTTCAGGAAGCCCATGTAAAACCAAATTTAAAAAAAAAAAAAAAAAAAAATCAGCATTAAAATAACCTCAAGTCCACCAAGTTTAGCATGATAAGGACCCTGATGTTTTTGTGCTAAGCTAGCCTGAAACCCGAGCGGCTCCAGTGGCTGAGGGGTCTGGCAGACAGACAGATGGACAGCTCCCCTAGTTCTGAACTGCCGATGCAGTGGCCAAGAACCGCTCCTCTAGGCCCACCCTCCTTCTCCCAGCCCAAGGGAGATTCACTATGAAGAGAACCTAAAACCCCTCCTCTAACTCCTCTGCGAGCAGTATGAACAGACTTAAAAATAAACTCTGATAGTTTGTCCTCTTTCTGATGTGGAGATGGGCTTTGAGACATGGGGAAAAAAGTACAAAAAACTTTTCTCCTTTTCAAAAATTAAAATCGGGTGTAAGTTTAAAAACAAGCACCTGTTGCTCCCTTCCTTCACTTAAAATTGCTGTAACTGAGCAAAAGATGTGGAGTATGCAAAGCAATATGGGCAGTTGTGGATGCCCTGATGTGTATTTTCAGTACCAGCATGAAGCAAAGCAGTTTAAGTGCAGCTCCTCAACAGCTACCTTAAACAGGAACACAGAGAAACACATTATGTTCATGAAAGTGTTTCACTTTTTTTAGAATGAATTTGTAACAGCTGGCTACAATTTGGAAAGTAAAAGTTACAAGTAACCACAGGAATGTTCCATAGCTACTGATTTTACTCATGTGTGGGCACAAAGGGGCATATCTAAATGAATATAGAAAACTCTAGGATCCAGATAAGCAATTACATAATGTCAAACTTTCCTCTCCAGTTCATTACACTATTTTGTCTATACTCTGCACAGGTGAGCAGTTACTTTAACATGGGTTGCATGACTACCTCAAAAACCTACGTAATTAAACTACATTGCCAGAACTAAAAATGGCGTGACAGAGGAAACTCAGGGAAAAGGGAGAAAACACGAGTCTTTATTATAGTCATTAACCTTCCGAGAGCTCATTCATCTACACAAGCACGACACCAGTTGTTTCAGCAGAGGAAGCATCTCAAGAGACTGGCCAATATATGGATAGCTTGTTCAGAAACGCTTAGAAAGTTAAAAGTACACATCACAGGCAAAAGTGGTAGCTTTTAAGCTCCCCCAAAACCTTGGGCTTGTTGAAGAGGTAACTAAATAAATGACCAAAAACTTTTCGCTCCAAGCATGAATCAGTATTTCCCGCATATTATGGGCCCACCAATAAACTGACATTTGTGTATTTCCAAATCCTAATTTTACTCCTGAAGGCTGTTTTTTGGCCATGTGAACCCTTTTCCAGGGCTTGTGCAGACAATAACCACAATACCCAAGCCCTCTTTTTGAAACACCGCATTCTCATGATGGACAATTTGCTGGTACCATGGTAACGTACAATTTTAAAGGTATGCAGCAGAAATGATCCCAAGATTGTTAGTTGTATGTACTACTCAGCAGCCACAAAACTAATCTTGAGCCTTCCCCCAGATGTTGTAATCTCGTATAGTTTTGCTGATTTCTTGCCTCAAATGTCCAGAGCTCAGGGCCCCTTGGGACTGGAAAACAAAAATGGCAGGAGGTGTGCCATGTCCCTCCTCCAGCTATCCAGGAAAGCATCAGTGCAGAGCAACTGGCTATGCAGAGCCATGGGACCTGCAAACCACAGCATGAGGTTGTGCTGGGGTTACAGTTTCTGCGTGTTGCCACCCTTATGCTAGTTTCCATCCATTGGGTAACAGGCCTTGCAGAAAGATCCTTGTCTCCCTTCCCTTCTAAAACACAAGTCCCTAGAAGCAATACCAGCAATATCTACCAATATATGATATTTGGCAATATACTATTGTTTTTTTACTCTATTCTGCCCTGGGGAGGCCACATCTGAGTACTGTGTCCAGTTCTGGGCTCCCCAGTTCAAGAGAGACAGGGAACTACTGGAGAGAGTGCAATGGAGGGCTACAAGGATGAAGTAGTGACTGGAACATCTCTCAGGAGGAAAGGCTGACAGACCTGTGGCTGTTCAGCCTGGAGAAGAGAAGGCTGCAAGGGGAGCTGATCAATGTTCATAAATATCTGAAGGGTGGGTATCAAGAGGATGGGGCCAGTCTCTTTTCAGTGGTGCCCAGTGACAGGACAAGGGGCAACAGGCACAAACTGGAACACGGGAAGTTCCACCTCAACATCAGGAAAAACTTCTTTCCTGTGAGGGTGGCTGAGTGCTGGAACAGGCTGCTCAGAGAGGTTGTGGAGCCTCCTTCTCTTGAGACTTTCAAAACCAGCCTGGACGCATTCCTGTGTGGCCTGCTCTAGATGAACCTGCTTTGGCAGGGGGGTTGGAGTAGATGATCTCCAGAGGTCCCTTCCATCCCCTACCATTCTGTGATTCTGTTTTCAGTATTTGTATTGTAAAAGGCTAATACTTTGACACCCATCACTACCACAGTCTGGCTTCTTTCTCTGATTCACATGTCACTTGTTGGTGCTTGCCTACATACAGCACAGAAACACTGTGCTCCACAGTAGCTCAGGGGTCTACACCTGGCAGCCACCCTGTGCTGAAGACCAATTCATTAGCTAAGTGTGCTTTTCACTTCTATCAAAAATGGCATCTCACCCTGACTTTAACAGAGGTGATTACTCCATGTGTCCTCCTCGTTCAGGCTCGTTTGTGCAAATGAACACTCAAGACACAACTTTGCTTGCACTGTTGTCTGCAGAACTCTGCCTCTACCAGGACTAGGACAGTCTTCTAGTCACATTTGCATGTGTTGCCTGTTCTATCAAAGTTTCACCTCAGCTTTACTGTGTGTAGTTTATAATGGAGTAATCCACAAATAAGATTGCTATTAGTAGTAGCAATAGACAGGGCAGCATTAAGTACACTCCAACAAAACCGTTTTCTTCTTCCAATAGAGAGACAAACATCTGGTTTGCAGCAGTAAAACTGCTTGCCATTTACCTCTGCTCCACAAAATTACCAAGAGAACAGGTGGGGGGGGAAATACATTGACTATAATTAATCACTCATCACTCACCAACCCAACGGTCTGCAGAAAAAAATTTTGTCTCCAAAATACAAATCCAATTACTAATATTGGAAGTACTTCTGCAGCTGGGACCTTTAATATTCTGGATTTTTTCAGTTAGAGGATTTGCCACAGAGTTGTTCTTTCTTCACAGCACTTTGCTCCATCCTGGGTTACTGTATCCCTGGCAGAACTAGTAAGAAAAGGCCTCAGCTACAAGAAATGCACATAAACCTATGCACTGCCATCTTCTCCATTTTTGAGGTCATCGGTGTGAACTCTTATGTTGCAACAGGACAGAACGTTAGCTTTAGAGAAAAACGGAACATTGGTAACTTGAGCAGATAAAATAAGCATGTATTATGAGAGACAGCTATGCGCACTACATTCATCTTCCTCCTGGGTTAAGGAATATTCACTGCCCAGCTGCATTACAGAACTTGCTGGAGTGCAAGTAGGTGCTATCAGAATACTCTGGGACAAATTCCACTTAATCAGATTTGCAATTTGAAAGTGAAACTGCGTAGTTCTTACCACACTTCAAAATTTCTGTTTTCTTGTCAACAAGTATGTGGTGTTTACTTAAAATTCTTTTAATGTGAAAACTCAGTTATGGCCTACTAACTTAACTATAAACTATGCTGGAGAAACTTCACAGGGATGATACATAAATCTGAAAGTCTTGAACAGTCATGCACTATTCTAACTTTTTTAGGAACTTATGTTTACACCCCTAAGGAAAATTCCAAAAACAATTTTGCAATACTTACTGTTATCATCCCTTAAAATTAATTTGCAGACTGAAAGGTGCAGGAAGGTGCAGTGTTAAATCAGTCAGGACTAAGTTTACATCTCCGTTTTAAGTATAAGACTGCTAATGAAAGAACCATGTGTGGCAATAGTTACAGCGTAATCTGAAAACATCTATTTCACCTGAATTGGAAAGAATAGGGATGGAAGCATAAACACTCTTAAAAAATTTTCTAGCAGCTCACCAACACTACAGAAGACATGAAGCTCCTCATTTGATGAAATACACAAAATATTCCCTACTTTCCCCAAACTTAGAAAAATACAAACCTTAGGGGGTCAAGGTCAGCATAGCAGAAGCCTGTTCCCTTCACAACTACACACACTGTGTGTCTGCTACACCTGCCGAGCAGATACCCTAACAATGACACTGCTGGCGAGGGTCTAGGGTATAGCACAAGCTTCACTGAAACTGAGTCACACACACTATTCTAGCATCTGCTACACGTGAAGCAACAGATCTGTCAAACCTTCCCGATGACACTGTGGGCAATATAAAGGTGACAGAGACAAAAAATTTATTTTTCATACTTTTTGTGGTGCCTTCCCTGGAATACGGGTAAGGCAAAAGGAGGAACAGTAACTTAAACACTGTCTATTCTAGTGAAGAGGGCAAGTTGATTCGATAAGCAATAAAACACTGCTAATTATTAATTATGGTTGTCTCAGGTCATGACTTGTATTAATCAGACTCTGCAGTGGTACAGCATATATGACTGAGCTGTGCCAAATTCAAAGCATCAGTTCTATCCTTAACTTACGATAACTCGTCATAAATGTGTTTGGTTAACACAATGGCACTGGCCACGTAGGCATGTTAACCAGTTTTTCTCCTGACAGCTCTTGGAGTTGTAACAAAGACCCACACAGAGCAGTCAGAAGCAGGATTTCAACTCTGAGACTCCTCTCTCTGAGAATCTTTTGATACAGAAATAGTTAGTATGTTCGTGAACTTACATTCCGAAGCACTAAATAGCATCAACAAAAATGTAAGTTGACTCCATTGTGTGCACATTTATTGAAACTACTAAATGCCCTAGTTTTAGCTTGGCATGTATTTACAGTTTATGAGAAGACATATTGAGATAGCACGTAGACACATTTTACATTGAACAGCATTGAACACTCTTCTATAACACTCAGCTACCTTGTGCATGAATCCATACATACATCAGCACACGTATCTTTTTCATCTATACCTAAGTTTTTATGGAATCCTCATGTGCATTGAAAACAACATCACACAAACCCTATGTAGATGGCATAGGTCTGTAGGTACACCAGCATATGTTTACATACTGTCTTCCTATACAACTAGCTTTCATCTTCTGACACACAATACAGGGTCTTTGAGCTCTTCCCTCTGCATCTATCAGTGCCCCCTAGATGCAGTGTGCATGCCCTAAGCCCCCCCAGTCCTTGAGAGGTTCTCACGCTGTACACGGCGCCTACCATGAATACAGGAGCCCTCCTTCCCCCCAAGGCTGACAGGAGGGGCAGCAGCACCAGGCTACTCCCCCGCCGCCCCGGGCAGGACGCTCCTTCCCCGCACCGCCCTCACCCCCGGAGGCCGGGCAGGCTGTCAGGTGTGCCCCGCACACTGACGCCCTCTCCTCCCCGCCCGGCTCTCGCTTCCCGCGCCCCCGCCCC
>VZZY01001814.1:126928-145712 GCA_013400335.1 Eurystomus gularis
GGCGGGCGGGCGGGGCGGCCGGAGGGGAGACGGGGACAGCGCTGCCCCGCTGCGGGCCGCCGGGGTCCGGGCGGGAGGAGGGGGAGTGGGCGAGGGCGAGAGAGGCTCTCACTGGGTCCAAAGGGTCGCCCACAAGTAGCTGTGCTGGCATGTGTCTTTAAACAATCCCTGTTATCGTATTCATCTTCCTTCTTTTTTTTTGCTAAACCCCGATTTCCTTGTTTCTGCTTGCTGTCCCGTGCCTAACCGAAATGATCGCAAAGGTGGGACTGCAGCAGGAGTAAGTGATAAGAATTAAAAACCGCAGCGTACTCCGTGCTGGCCCTGTAGTCATGGTCTGTGGCACTCTTCCTGAAGCGCTGGCTGAAATGCTCACCGAGTCCAAGGCCTGAAGGTCAAGGTCTCACTTGTTCTCACCCAGCACAAGGGAGAGAGCCAACAAACCACTGACCGTGGGTGGCTGTTGTCTAACACCCTTCTCGTCTTGGTCTGCCCTCTAACGCAGTCCCCAACCCTCCCAGCTGAAAGCTTTCTGCGGGCAGCTGCGATAGTTTCCTTGTGTAGTCCCCTCAGGTCTCTGCACCACAGTGAATTTCAAAGCTTCTGCATCAAGAAATCTAAGCGTGGAGATGCTGTTGTAAATCACAAGCACTTCAAGTGCTTATGGACCAGACTCTTCACCTGTGTTGAGCTTTGACAGCAGAGCCTACCACTACTTATACCAACCAAAGTCCCCCCCTACTTTTTAAAAAAAAAAAAAAAAATAGAAATCGATGTTCACAATAAATTGTCTCTTACTCAATGCTAAGTTAGTGTCACATCTTAAACGTATTGCTAACAGCAGCACCGTGTAATGCAAAATGGATGCTATGCCCACTTCTTTGCACCTCTTTGAAAGCAAAACCAAGGATTCTGCAAAACACAGAAAATTCATATCTTGGGACACAGACAGGAGTTTTTAATTTGTGTTCTTAATTTATTAGTGAACTCAGATGACTAGGCACTCTAGCAGGTTGAGGGGGGAAGGATATATGTCATGTTATTAAACAATTGAAAAAATTAAAAAAAAATAAATCAGTGCTGCCCTTGTGCTTAAGAGGAAAAAAAATTAAGTTTCTAGGAGAAGAAACAGAGTAAAATCCTTCAGAAATTCCCCTAGGGACTGTACATTGTAGTACAGTCTAGAAAAAACAAAAAGGTAAAAAGAAAAGTCAAAGCATTTCCACTCCCTTTTCCAGGTCATTTTGAAGCGCTATTAAAACAGCCTTCATTCCCCTTAGCCCCAGAACGGCCTAAGACTCCTCAGCAAGTGCTTCCCAGCAAAAACCAAAGCAACTACAGTACAGAGATGCAAAGCAGCGTAGGCATAACACTAAAACTGATGCCAAAAAGCAAGAAAACCGTTACCTGTGCTATTTCAAAAGCAAAACCTGCACAACATTAATCCTTACACCACTTTCCCCTTTAATAAAACACCTCCGCCACCCAACAGGCTCAACATGAACCAGACCTTCCAGTCTCGGGTAAAGAATAATGTGTTAACAACACTAATGTTTTTTCTGTATTTCAGCTTGGCTCCCCTTATTCCGAGGGTTTTATGTTAATGCTCAACCAAGGGTGGCGACACTGAGACTTCCGCAGCTCATAGAAGACGCCGATCACCAGTGAGATTTTTATTGCTGTGGCTTTGTAAACCTCGTCATCAGGTCTCGCTGTGCTGAAAGCAGCAGTTGCCCAGCGCCACCCTGACGCTACAGCTTTCACCAAGGGATGAAGGGATTTTCAGAAGAGAGAAGAAGAGTTTTGTGCAACACAAGCACATTTTGCAACAGTCCTCAGAACCTGAATTTCTAGAAGGGAAAGAGGGGGAAAAAAGAAACCAAACCCCTCAATGCCTTTCAGGGCTTCTTTGTACATTGTGATAGAACTAGAAAACAGATGAAAAAGCTAAGAGAGATCGGCACCTCCTGCCAATCTTCTTAAAAATTACCAGGTCAGAAGGTAGAATTCAGCTCCCAACAGCAGGATGCTGAGTATTCCTTCATTTCATCCCAACAGCTGCATTTGGAAAACATTTAGCAGAAGCTATTACCACTCACTGTGCTGGAAGGGTAACAATCAACACCATGATGAGGATCCCTGCCACAAAAGCCCTTTGCACCTTGGCCTTTTGCAAATACTGCAGTATCTCTACGTTCTGTTTTTTCATCTCTCCTGTGCACGCTGTTTCCAAGTCACACAAACACAACCATTTGACAGAGCCGTAGCCAGCGCCATTTGATGGTACGCAGACAAACACGCAACGTTTTCAGCGCGTCCTTTTACCATTCTGGCAAATCTGCGGTTTACACTTGGGTGATGTGGAAATGACACAATTATTCTGCCAGACAGGCACGGTGACCGAGAACATCTGCGCTTACAACTAACAACCCGCCATTAGGTACTGCTGACTCACCTGCCTTGCACAGATGGAGGCAGGTCCTTAAACTGGCTTCACTCATGCCATTCGCTTCCCCAGAGGGTCATGTTAGGCAACTGCTCTTAATGGTGTGCGCCGAAACGCTGCAGAAAGCACTTCTGTGCTCCCAGTTCTCCTTAATTACTGCAGATGGTATGAAGACATGGGTTACACCACCTACTAATCAGTCTTGTCTGCACAGTGCAGGTAGTGCTACATCCTGGGGACAGGAGAGGTCTAGGGTGTGATTTTGTCATCTCCCCTAGGCAGGCACTGGTAGGAGGAGGAAAAGCACAGACATCTGGCTAAAGAGCCTGCTCTTCAGATACTGAAGCATGTTCTTGGGAAGTCTGAGTCCTGCTGCATGAACTTAGAATTTGTAACAAGGCTAGGGAGGCAGTAGTTTCCCCCTTTAAGTTGCTGGGAAGCCATTCCTTCTTCTCACCTTCAGACACTACTTGCATATCTCATTTTCTGTGACAGTGACCCAGGCCACCTTCATAATGGAACAAATGAAAACGAGCAAGTCATCGGGGCTGGGATCTACATTTGCATTTCTTCTCATAAATGTCACTGCATCTCCAAAATGATCATTTCTGGAGAAGTAGCTTGGCATTTATTTGAAAGTAAAAGGACACACAAGCTCTTGGTCAGATGTGTGTACTCTGCAACAGTGGAAACTATTTTTTATGAGCATAACAGAAGGAGCAAGAGTATAATTGACTAGGTTAGGGGCCTCACGTATAAAAAAGTGATTTAAGCAAAATATTAAGTGGGATATAAACTGGCCACAAAAATACTTAAGCAGAAAATTATGTTCTCAGAACTCATGGAGGAAGGTCTGGAACAGTCTTCCAGAAAGGAAGCTGAAGCAAAGACCTCAGTAGTTGCAAACAATGCATAACTCGTTTAAGAACATGTGCATAACTCTTTATGGCATTAAGAAAGTTTGATGTGCCCAGAGGTCTTTTTCACATATAAATTATTTGTTGTTTTTTCCCCCCCTTTCCTCTGATTAGAAACAGAAAAGGGGGAGGATTTTATTAAAGGCTGTACCAATAAAGATTGTTTTATGGCTGAAGTAAGGGATTGGGTGACCTGTGCTGTACTTTCCTCCTCAGCCACTTTTCCTGCATCAAGTTGGGCAAGTGACAAACAATTTACACTGACTGCCAACCAGTAAGCCTCAGATGGCTTCCTTCAGTCTACCCAAGTCTGGGTGTAAAAACTGCATGGACTATCTCAACATTCATGAGCCATTGTCCAACACAGCCTGCAGCCATGCTAAATAAAGCTAAAAACGGTTAAATATTTATACATGGCTGCTTTTGGTAGTTTTAACATTTAGATCAGAAGTCATTCCTCAGCATCCCCCCTCTGAAAAAAAGCACAGGATGTCATGGGACCTAACGTCTTGACAACTGGTTCCTTTCAAGTAGTTTTGACAGAAATGGGACTACCTGTTCATGCAGCTCCGCTTCGTGCACATACTCCACAAGTAATGCCTTCAGTGGTTGTCACCGCGCTGCTTTTCTCAGCCTGACCCCAGGGACAGGCTGTCTGTACACTGGGTCACAGCAGCACCAGTGCCTGCTTTCAGGAGAAGCAGGGCTGCTTTGTGGTTGAACAAGCTGGCAGCAGAAGCAGCACCCCGAATTCACATTAGATTCCACTGTGGGACAGTCACAGCAGGACTCTCCTATGGTCCACAAAGGGCTCCTGCTGCGTCTTCAGAAAATCCTCCCACTCTATTCTTTTACTGCTGTATTAGTGAGGTTAGAGACAGCTTGGGATATACTTGTTTGAACTGCAGTTATAACCGAGCACTAAATACAGATCGTAAAGCACTCATTGCACTGCTTGGGTTGGAGCACAAGGGAACTTTGAGTCACCTCTGGTACAGGTGGCAGAGGGAACATCAAAAGCATCTATCTTTAATTCCTGGTCCCAGACTGAACTGTAAACTGCTCTTTTGGTGAGGAGAGAAAATCCACCCCACAGCTAAACTGGACTAGTTCTCCCATTCTCTTTCAGAGCCTGACAAGATTATATTTAAATGACTGATTAAACGTTTCCATTGGAAACAAACCAATTTTTAGCCACTGGTTAAGCTACTGAAGAACCAGAAGACAAGGGCCATTCTCTTCACCTCCTCTCAAAATCCATTAGCAGCAACCTCCATCAATTTTCTTGTGTTGAATGGTCCTCAAGCCATATGACTTACCCAGTCCTTCCATCTTTCCTTCTCCCCCCTAACAGCAGCTTTGTTTTCCATCTACCGCTCCTCATTCTCCTCTCCTTCAGGGGTTCTGGAAACAGCTGCACCACAAGCAGCCACTTTGGCTTTGAACTCCTTTTTCAAAAAAGCACTGGGACATGACAATGTTTTAGGAAACAGACCTGCTCTTTCCACGCAGGTTATCAAAAACTGAAACTGCAATCATTACAATGAGCTTGAACTGTCCCTTCTTGGGATGGGAACTGTGACAGTGAAGGAGATACTGAATGCACTGCCAATGCAGAGCTGTCCCTAGGGATTAGCCAGCTTGCCCTAACAGCTCAGGGAAATCAGTAATTTTTGAAGAAAAAAAACTAACGTTGCTCTATACTCATATTTCTGTAGTCCCATATTGCTCAACGACTTACTGAAAGTGAGAAGTAATGAACATCACTAAACACTGAAATTATTCGTTTATATTGACATTTCGAGATAGGAAATTCAACACTACCCACAGAGTGGCAATAGACCTCACTCCAGGTCATGATGAGTGAAGCCTGAGCCCAAACTCAACTTACGGCTTTGTCAGGACTTGAGTCTACAACAACCAACTTACATCATGTTGAAGGTAGATATTTAAAGGAGGTTTATTTGGGCTAATACTAAATTCAAACAGCCACAAGTTCATTTTCCATGTTTACTACACCAACTGTTGACAGATGAAGTCTCAGTGGAGAGTCCAAATTTTCATTTCACCACGACTTCCTGAGACGTGACTACAGATTGCAATACTTGGCATTTGTCTTCAGAGAGAGAGATCATGTTTAAGAACATTCTACCAAATACATTTAAATCATGACTCAAACCCAAAACAATTTTGAAGTTCTGAAACATAAAGCTGTTAGTATGAAATTAGCTTTTATTTTTTACCTCAAAATAAATGCACATTTATTATTTATTCAAATGAAAACTGAAAAAGGGTGTCTTCAACAAGATGGAAGCTTAACAAGTGTCACAAACATCCTCAGGTTGCCTCTCCTGCTATTGCCCAGCTCTGTTTGGCTAAAATAACAAGCTTCATTTTTATTTTTTGATTTTTTTTTCTGTCAGTTTGGTCAATTAAAAGAAACACTTTATAGCCCCATGATTAGCCATGGTATAAAACAAAACCAGGTACTCATTCTCATCAGAATTCAGGTCCATGTGTTGCCACACATTTATACAAAACTGTCACTAAGTGTTGTACTAAATAGGATTTAGTAACCTCTTCTGCAGTTTAGCTCTTGATATCTTGGTAAGAGAAGTCAATGCATAAGCATGTCAGAAGTCAACGCTATAGTGTAACTACAGTATAACTCATAACAGGGCTTCTAAATACTGTTCACCACAGTGATGTCTTATAATTGAATTTCAGTTTCAGCAGGTACTTCAGATTTACCTGAGCAACATCGTACACAATGTATCTGGGAAGAATGTTAAGGAATCGTTACAGTTGTTGATATTAATAACACAGAAAAATCTCAACACACAGTCAAACTTCACCTTTGAGTTACCACACAGATGCCTGTGTGGTTAAGCAGTTCTAACAGCTCAAATCACAAATCTTTAAACTCGACTTTGAATCTGAAAAAATGCTTTATACGATAGTTAGAAACAAGCAATTAACAAGTTGTATGGAGAATTAATGGTGGTGCAGCAGGAATCCTGAGCGACGGGCAGATGAACTGACTTAGATACAAGGCTGTTGCTCTTGATGATTATTTTTTGACAGCCAGAGCCACGACACAGGACATCTTTCTTGCTATTGAAACAGTGGAGTGACGTAGCCTAGATGAGATCTGCAGTTACAGACCTGGCATCTACAATTATAATTGTAGCTCTATTGCTACCTCCCAGCACAAAGTCATTAATGTCCTCTTAATTTCCCACTAAAAAGCCCAAATTGGAATCGCAGAGACGAGCTCTACAATGGCTGGCAGTAATTGCACATTCTACAACAGCACCACTTTATTTTTTCAGAACGCAGTCCCAGTTGGTGTATTTGTTTCTCAGTGCTTTAGGCCTCAAACTTACCTCTAATCCAGATTTTAGATGGAAAGCATCCCCTTTAAGCACAGCGTAAGCCAAAATGAATGCACATAATATTATCTCAGTTAGCTATTAAACTGTATTGTATTTTCTCATCTGACCAAGACAGATGCTATATTTAAGAAAACTCAAGATAAAAACAGTACTGCCCTGAGTTCTGCTGCCAAGACTGCTTGTAAGAGGAAAACAGCTTACCAAGAGAGAGGACAGTTTCTACACAACCCAGAGATTGTATTAATGGGTTACTTGCTTCACTGGCAGTGAAGAGATTGATCTGGGACCTTAGACATCACTTATTCTTATGACCTCTTGTGAATATTCACCGCACATTCATTTAGGGGCACTTCTGCCCAGAAAGAGGCTTAATGGCTACACTTCTGATGGGCATCTGAGGTTTACCTCAGCACTTGCAAAGGGTCTGAGGGACACAAGAGAAGCTGTGTTATGAGAGACACTGGCAAGCCACAGAGCTGGCTCCCCCATCCCCTCTGGGCCAAGCTGGCCAGCCACAGCACCACAAGGAAGAAACCAGACTGGAGTGATGTGAAACAGCCACAGGCTGCGTTCTCCTTCCTTTCTCCTAGCATGCCTCTGGGCAAGCCACTACGTGGCTACTCCAGTGCTTTCAGTCCTGTTGGGGCAACAGCTATTTGCTACGTATACTGTATCTTATTTTTTGCAGAATGACAATTCAAGGGTGACAACTGTAAAATCATCTCCCTTGGAGAGGAGACTCTAAGCGAGTACTCCAAATCAGATCCAAAAGAAACAAAACACAGTGTGCCGAAACTCCAGGCCAACATTAGCGAGGTCCTGCTAAAGTCAGCAACACTCAAACACAGCAGCACTCAACCACAGCGTGCAGCCAACACAACAGCAAAGGATACTCGTTATACAGAAGACAGGTATCATTAATTCCTGTTGAGATCCCATTCCCTAAGGGAACCTCTACACCACCAAGGGTGGTAGTGGCTGTGGGATCAGGTGCTGTTTTGCCCAAGCCTAGAAAGGGAAAAAACACTAGTTACAAATCTAGAAGGCAAACACAGACTTTGCACATGAAGAAAATGACTCAGTCATTACTTCACACGTATTTTCAAATGCTGACCAAGTGCAAAACTATCTTAAAAAGAACACAAAGGATATAGTCTGTTTATTCAATTCAGCGTCACCATACTTAGGGTGCTGGTACTCTGCTACTTTAAAAATAAGAATTTTATACTTTGGGCTGTTAATTGTCTAATCTGTATGATCAAAGCCAAAACAGACCAGACTTAGAGCTCTCACATCCCAGGTCGATTACTGAAACCACACACATCACAGCATTTTCATAGAAGTATAACAAACCAATTCTTATTCTCTTTAAACTCTTCAATACAAATCTGATTTCACATCCATAATAGCATGAGTAGTATGTATTGAAAAAGATGCTAAATCACATTTTATTCTATTTTAGGCAACTGATCTTTTTGAGCCTCTCAAAATGAATAGTTTAAGAAAATCCACTCATTACTGAGTGTTATTGTTCTCTGCTCTCCCATCCCGGTACAGAAGATACTCATGATTACCATTTCTTCTGCTTGAATTAGAGAGCTATGTCTTTTCTCTCATCTTCTTTTTCGGTGCAATATACTGATACTTTTTGCAGACAGAAGTGTAATGAGAACAGCTGTTCCATTTCAACTTTTATTCTTAGAAACTTGAATAGAAGGGAGAAGCTGAAGCACTTTGAAAGCAAAACAATTATTCTTCTGATCTATCATCCTCTACCTCTCATCTTTCTTCTAAAATACATAGTATTGTTATGACGAAAGTGAGTGAGAGGTTGGAGAATACACCTCACATTTCCTCTTGTGTATTATCAAATCAAAGTTTCCTCCTGAACTTCAGGCAACACATTAACTTCAGTCTTAACATTCCAACTGTACTAACTCCCATCTCAAAACACCACATACACAGGGCAGCACTATGCAAACTCTTAAAGTACAGCTATGAAATGACTATAGTTCTCTTCACTAAGCAGAGAGCCACAAGGTGAGTTTGCCATCAATAACGGATTACCAATGACAACTACTAGTGCTTACCTTTCACACTGTGTTTTCCCTTGGGCAATTTTGTTATGTGAGAAGCATTCTTCAGCTCATACCTGGACAGCACAAGAACACAGAATAGCATTTTACATTCAGTTTGAACCGTCTTGGTGGATTTTTCTTTTTCTTCCAGACTTCACTTTACGGTAAGTTAATATAAAGCCAATTTAGATTCTCCTCTTCTGAAACTCAACAGCCTTCCTCCTTTGTCTCAGTTACTACTTTTAATGATATTGGTATTTTGTACAGGATTCTAAACTTGCAACACTGATGTTTTTGCCCCACCAAATAGCTCTAATTTAAAAAAAAAAAAAAGAAAACTTGTTTCTAAAGACATACAAAGCACTCTTTCTTCACATTAAAGAAAAGGCTTGCTATTTTAGCCCCACCTTCTACCAGGATATATTAAGCATGTTCGGCAAATACTCTTCATAAGTTACTTACATATTTCCAAGGGCAACTTCTCCGAGCAGTATCAAGCCTATGGGATCAGCTTGAGATGTGTGACAGTAGTTGGCACTCTTGGACACCATGTCGGCAAAATAGATGCCCTTCCCAAACATGTAGCCAGTCTGAAAGCAGAAAAAAAAAAAAACAAAAAAAAGAAAAGATAAAAAGATTGGGACAATAATACAAAGGCAGCATTGAATCCACCTGGCTGAGGTCCCAGGAGAGCAAAGCTGCAACTCAAGCTCTCGTGGACATCAGTCAGCAACCCGCTCTGGACACACAATGTTGCCAGCATGCAGAGAGATAACATTTGGCCCTCCCCACACTGAAATTCTCCTTTTTAGGTTGTCTCCAACTGTGGCCATCTCTGGGCACAGGGATGTAGTTAGTCAGAGAAGCCATCTGTTTAACGTACCACAGGAGCTTCAGGGGGGGCTATCCGGAGACCCTGAGAGAGGATACCAGCAAAGTTGGTGGTGCGGGAACCGTGCCACAGCAGCTGGCGATTATGAAGCTGCTTAAATGGCTTGTAACGCTGACTCTCTCCTTCACGCTCAATCCTGAAGATCTTCAATTCAAAAAGGGATAGCAGAGAAAGAACAACCAAGCAAATCAACCATTATCTTCATGCAAATAATCAGATTTGTAAAAATATATCATCCAGTCTGGAATATACACTAATCTGCTAGGAAAATTGATCTGGATGGTTTTTAGTGTTTGCAGTTTGCTATGTCATATGAGCAAAAAAAGAGGCAGCATTGATCACATAGTACTTGCTATTGCTATTGATTCTCCACCTTCCCTTCTGCATTTTCATGAGACAGTTTTCTGGAAAATAATTCAATGAACTAAAGCTCAATTTCAGAAGACAATTATACTTCCACCTCCTTTTAGAGGCTAATTAAATTAAAAACACACTCTCAAAGGCACCTCAGTAAAGTTAGACTCATCACTGCCTAAACTTTTGCCATTCTATTAAATAGCAATTGTTCTATCAAACCATTCCTTCAACAAAGGAAACTAGATAAGCTACTAAAAAATAAAAGGGAACTGCAAACAAGTAAGTCATCCTAGAAGAACCCATCTTCACAAACTGAAACCCCCGTATTGCCCAGCTTACATCCACGACTTTGAGATCATATGCATTATGAGTAGCAGCATGAGTATTTTTCACATATTGTTTAATAATCTTGGCTTCTTCTGAATCTTTGTCAACAACCTGCAAAGAGGCAAAGGAGAAGTTTCTTTAGCATCCAAACTGGCAGGATTCTTACAACATGATGACATATACCATATGCTTGCAACTCCCCAGTTTAAGCCTCCTTTATCGTTTAAGTGGATATTTATTCCTAGCTAGAGAAGATGTACAGGTATACAGACAGCACTCGGTCACAGAACATCTGAGATGGGAAGGTAACTCTGGAAATTATGATTTCCAACTCCCCTGCTCAAGGCAGGGTCAGCTGGAGGAGGCTGACAAGGGCTTAGTCTGGTCAGGCTTTCAATACCTCCAAGAATGGAGCCCCCACAGCCTCTTTGGGCAACCTTTTTCAGTGTCTGACCACCCTCACAGTAAACAAACACCAGCCAAACACTATCAACAACAAAAGCTTTTTCTTTTGTTTAAACACAATGTCCTGTATTTCAGTTTGTGCCCATTAACTCTTGTCACTGGATACTACTGGAAAGAGTCTGTCTCTTGTCTTCTTTACTCCCTTCCCCCATCAGGTATTCACAGACATCAGAATCGTAGAATGGTTTGAGTTGAAAGAGATCTTCAAGATCATCTACTTCCAACCCCCCTGCCACGGACAGGGACACCTTCCACTAGACCAGGTTGCTCAAAGCCCAATCCAACCTCATCTTGAACACATCCAGTGTTGGGGCATCTCCAGCCTCCATGGGCAACCTGTTCCAGTTACTCACTACCCCCATAGTAAAGAACTTCTTCCTAATTCTAATATATACTTCTTCCTAATTTGTCATCTAAAATTAGTATAACTGATCAATTGAATAATTGATACGATATCCACTGAGTCTTCTTTCCTCCAATTTAAAAAAGCCTGAGCTCTTTCAGCATCACCTTGTACAACACACATTCCAATTCCCCAACCATCTCAGTGGCCTTTCATTGAACTCATGCCAATACATCTGTCCACTTACAGTCTAGGCAATTTGTTATACTCCAAACTAACAGGACATCAGCTTGGATTCACTCATTTCCTTTTATTTCTTTTACCTTAATATCAGTTCGAAGTTTTTCATAATTGATGTCAATTGGGTCTTTATCTCCATCTTCATTTCCACCTCTGAGAAGGCTGTAAGCAACCTCGATGTCAAGCAAGTTGTCCAACATCTGCACTTTAGCCTGAAGAATTTAAAGAGGTTATTTTACTTGTGCCTTTGACATGTTCAGAATAACTCTGGAATACCTCAAATTATAAAAGTATATGTGAATCACTGGCCACACACTGCCCTCTAACACCACAACACTACTGCCTTTTAAAAAAAACAAACCAACAAACAAAAACAAACACACACAAAACCTTAAATATACTGAAATAAACACACACATGTACATGTATATAAATAGACCATAATCTATATATATCTTCTAACACCTTGTAATTATTTGTGTGTGTGTATATATATATATATACACACACATACATGCACATAAACAAACAAAAAGATATTCTGAAGACAAAACGGTCTTAACCTCCTGAAAGTATCAGGTTAAAGTCTTAAAATCTCCCAAATCCTCTGTGTTAGATGTCTGACATCAGACCTGTTGCCTGCAAACAACATGCTGTTTCCAGTCAATACCTGAATGTATTCCAAGTTATTTAGGAGAGGTGGTTTCTTCATCCCAAAGTCATGAGGAATCAGAGTATAGAAGCGGTTGGAGAGGTCCAAGATCTGGGATTCTGAACCACTGTCAGAAACTGCCTGGACAAGACAACGAGCACCACAGAAAATTACTGAGTAATATTAAGTCAACAGAAACACAAGATACTTGAGGACTAATACACAGGAAGCGGCAACACAAATAGTGTCAATGCTGAAACTCTTGCAGAACTAAAAAGGGCAATTCCATTTAATTGTTTTGCATGCAGTAAGTCACAGTTCTTGCACAGAAATACACAGAATTTCTGGTGCAAGAAAACTCCTATGGAGATGATGTTTCTGAAAGCCAAAATAAAGGCTTCTGCATAAGAAAAGGTGCATCTCCTTGGCACGGTTCTGGTCTACTTTAACAACTGAAGTAAAACTTCCCATATGTGTGCTTTGCCAGGGAGCCCATGACAAAAAATGGGGTATACCGGTTCACTTTTGTGGGCTGTTCAGACAATAATGTAGTAATCCTTGGAATGGTCCAGATCATGATGCGTAAATACAGTAACGTCATCAAGCCAGACCCTTTCTTCTGTCAGTTTAACATTTATTCTCGTCCTCAGGCTTCTCTGGGGTGGAAACACCAGCTCGCTACTAGATCAAGATACCGACTTCATTTGCTCAACTGCCATTTATGTCCAGCTCAGTCTGAAGTTTGTGCTACAAAGTGTGAAAGATACAAGTACTGCCCAAACTGGTACAACAGTGAAGAGAACCAATTACCCATGGAAGCCGCATCCTCTTCTCCATTCTCTCCAGAGAGAGCACAGATCTTTATATGCACAGCTCAGCATTCACCCCACTCCAAGGCTAGAACAATTTCTGAATTCCCCTCTTGCTCTACCACCTCTTCCATGCTCACCTGCTGAACCTCGTTGAGGATGGAGTACGCACTCTGGATCTGTCGCTTGCTCAGTTTTCCCAATGGCATCTTCTGCAGGTCAATCTGATGAAGATTTAAAATGATTAAACGAGGATTTCACTACACTGAAACCATTGCAGCATTCCCTGTCTAGCTCCTAGGGAACAAACATCTCCATCATGGTAGGACTGGCCACATGCATGAAAAAGCATTTTACACTT
The DNA here is from genome assembly GCA_013400335.1 of Eurystomus gularis. Taxonomy (NCBI): domain Eukaryota; kingdom Metazoa; phylum Chordata; class Aves; order Coraciiformes; family Coraciidae; genus Eurystomus; species Eurystomus gularis. The sequence goes on from VZZY01001814.1 coordinate 140,211, forward strand.
GGTATTGATCTCTTGGATTGAGGAATGACGTCAGAAGGACAGCAGACACTGCTGAGAAGACATCCTATAAACAAAGGAATACTGCAATAGGAAACCAAGCATGCACGCTAGGGCAACACAAAAACAGGGTACTAAGAGGCTGGCTAGAAGTTTAATATTGATCAGATGGACTCCTCAATTACTTCAGCAACCATACATTCCAGGCTGTCAAAGAAGCAAACCGAATGAAAAAAAGAAGATCATCATCGTTCAGAAGATCATCTGTGCCTCCAGGTACACCCTAAACACCTTCTTCCAACTTTACAATTATCAAGGGTCAAACGCAAAGAGGTTATAAGATGCTTCATGTTAATTAATGAAAAATTAATAAAACAAAAAGCAACTAAGTTGAAAGTGATGTCTTTATTGCCTGAATTTAGTATCATAGAATCATTTAAGTTGGAAAAGACCTTTAAGACCATTGAGCCCAATCACTAACCCAGCACTACCAAGTCCACCACTAAACCACACCGCCAAGCGCCACATGTACACGTCTTTTAAACACCTGCAGGGATGGTGATTCCACCACTTCCCTGGGCAATCTGGGTGGCTGCATCTTTCAACCAGAGCTCTGCCTGGGCAGCTGTGTCAATAGTGGTGGTTGCAGAGCTTGGAGAGCTCCGGCGCATATTTAAGGACCCATCCAAACGCCAAAAATGTTAAACAACAGTCAAGTCCAATGGAGTCTTTTAGAAAAATCATACATAACCCTCTGGACTCTTGATAGTACTCACTGTACACCCTGTAAGTCAAACTGGCTTTTTCTTGACTTGATGGGTTTAAGACTCAGTTCAAGGACAGAAGATCCTACAAAACCAAGTATATCACATACTGCCTGGATAAGTTCCACATTATTTATTCACTATGGAGTTAGGAAACCCAGTTTTATGCAAATCTTCTCTGCAAGCTGAACTCAGAAGGCTCTTCCAAGCTACAGACTGGTGTGAAAGCCCTGAAGTGATTTTGTATGGAGTTTCCACCCTGTACTGGGTTTAGGAGAACATTCACCTTTAAGCTGAGCCTGTATAAAGCCAGACACTAAGAAAAGCCAAGACAGATCGCAACAGAGAAGACAAGCTTCAAAACTTACCATGCCTTGGGGACACAAGAGTCAAAGCTAAGATTAATAACCTAACGAAAACCAACTTGCAATAGATTTTTAGCTCCCAAGCTTTTGGGGGCTGAAACTTTTTTGTTGAGTGCCATCCACCCATTTTCTCTAATTATTAGCTGAAAAATCATGAAGGACACATAAAAGTAAAACAGGCCATTTAACTTGGATGTACGGAATAGCTGTGGACACCTATACTAACTGTAAGTTATAAACCTATAAACTAAGACATGGAAGCACTAACACATAAACTCTAACACCTATCAACTAACACATCCTCCAACAACATGACTGCGTAATAGATCTCTTAAAGAGCCCTCATACAGCCAAAAGGCTGGAGTTTGTGTCACCTAAGAGTCACGGGAGGTGAACAGAGCCCTGCAGAGCTAATATAAACCTAAACTGCATCCAAAGCTTTATCACTGGATGCATCAAAAGAGCTGAGCAGCCAAGGGGCTGGGTCTGAAACAACAGCATTGTAATTACTGATAGATGTGCTGAGGGTAACATGAGGAATTAGCTCCACATCACAGACGTGTGCCCCAAGACTGCGATGAGAGGCAAGGGGGATGTTTGCCTTCCACCCGGGCAAGAGAGGACACAGCACTAGAACAGACTTAACCCTCTAACCAGCACGGATAACTGTAATGAATTTCTGTATGCCTGGGGAGGTAAAACTCCTGAAAGCTATGTTAGAAGCAGGAAGAGAAATGCATCGCATAAATCTATCGTCGTGTAACAGAAAGACTAAGTATTTGCTAGTTTTGGCAGAGCAAGAGTGCCTGGATGGAATAAAATATTTGAGATCAGGCTGATTAAAGGAACCAAGCAGCCGTTTTCAGAGGATGCAGAGAAACCTCTAACTAGGAAAACCATTATTTCCTCTAACAGAAAACAGCTGTTCGGCAGCAACAGTACAGGAAGATAAATCTAATAGGAAGACAGGCCCATCTGGACTCCCAGGTCTCCTACAGATCTGCAGATGGTGTGAATTAACATAGATTCAACAGAGTTGTACACAACCGAATGACATCAGATGATGATCAGTTCAGAGCCTTCAGCCAGTTCCGGTTACAAAGAATTATTAATATTTTATAAGACCCTGATGTAAAGAACCACTGAAGATACATGAGAACACAATTAACCAAAGGTACTACAAAATGCTGGGCAAGCCACCCGAAAGCTTTTGGAGAAGCTGGATGAAATGGTGCAAAGCCTGTTCTGAAAAGTAGATCCACAAAATACTGATACAGAGAGCAAACAACAGCTGCTTAAATATGAAGTCTTAGGGCAGGATAACTAAGCTGGCTAAAGAAAACTGAAATTCATTTAGAATTAACCCAGTTTGAGTGGCTGCATTAAAACAAACTGCAGGATCTCTCAACAGCAGTAAAACCGCTTCTGTGCAAGGAAAGACTATCAGACCACTCTCTGAAAGCTTGTTAGAAGCACAGATTAAGACACGTGGAGGAAAGAAAAATAGATGAAAATAGGCTATCATTGGAAAAAAAAACCAAACAAAACAATCTCAAGTATGGTCCTGTTCAGAAAAGGATCTGGACTTTGTAAAGGTACTTAATCAGTGCACATATCAACTGACAGTATTTCTCAAGTCTGAGCTGCATGCTCATTCATTTGCTACCTAACTTAGAGGTAGTGCTGCTCCTCCCTCAAAATACGGTTCATTGCTCACAAAAAATGAAGTGCCTCCAGCCTCATTTCACCAGCGAACTGGTTACCTGTGTTAAAATTTTAAGAGCGTTAACTAAAGGGTGGTCATGATGCATGTGTCACTGGAAGAAAACAAACCAAACCAAAAGAAAAAAAACCCAACCAAAAAAACCCCAACTAAACAGAAACAACCAAAAAAACCCCAACCAAAACAAACAAACAAAACCCAAAGAATGATTACTGATCTCAGGACTGGCAGACGAGTTTCTCATATGCTTGTTAAATTGAAGATGCTGATACAGGCATTTCCCATTGAAGAATAAAGAATGCACCCGTGTTTTAAGAACTGCACGTATCATAACTAAGTTACTACTTCCAGTGCTTGGCAAATTCTGCTCAGACCCTTGCCCAGTTTTTAAGGCTGATGTAAAACTGGCACTAACTTCTGGGAAGTATGATGCACCCTGGATTGCAAAGAACTTGATTCTGGCTGAGTACGTATGATGGAGGGTTGGTTAGAAGTCAGAAACATGAAAGTGTGTAGTCACCTCAAATTCCACCATTGCTTTCTTCATGCTCTCCACATCAAAGATCATCTTAATAAGGTCTTGGATTGGCTTAGCAAGTTTTGATTTCGTCCCGGCACCTACTGTCAGTTTCCTGACAGCTTCTTCATCCTGAAAGGTAAAAATAGTGTCAGAATTAGCAAAATCACAAAAGATGAAAGTAACAGGCTGGCTGCCATGGTAACAGCTCAAAACGAGTTTAGTGTATGCATACTCTGACTAGCCTGAAGTTCATGGAGAGCGTGGGACATTGCTCTGACATTCTGGAACAAAGTGTGTTTAAAAATCCACCTATTCAGTAGTTTGACAGATGTTATTCCAAGAGGTGGTACTGTAAAATGTAAGTAGAATTAAGGGAACACAACTCTCTGCGCACCTCTACTTCACCTCAAGTGACACTATTAATTACCTTTTCTGCAAACTTTCTGCTGCATAGAGACCCCAATATGAAAAAATGACTGTTTACTTTGTTGCTTTTGTGACAAAATAAAGATGTAATAATTAGTTTCACTAAGTTTTTATTACCAACAACTGTCATAGACGAGTACCGGAATCATCAATTAGCCATAATACCATCTAGATGCTTTCATGGATAGAGTGTTGCACCAATAAAGCATCTGCCAGATGCTTCAGAATATCCAGAATATCACTGTGCATTGCAGTGTAGCAGACACCTTGCTGCTGCAATATTCAAATTTCCAGAAATAAAGCTACGCATTGAGTACTTCACACTGAACGATGACATCCAGTAATTTGGCCACAAAAAATGTAAAGGCTTGAAAATATGTTCCCTGGTATCTTCATAGCTATTAACAGCATTCAACTATTTCATCTGAAAATAGTTTTAAGTTATTAGCATGCCTTTAAATAAATGCACAAATCCCCACTGGGCAGAAGGAAGAGAATTCCTATTTAGCTTAGCTGTTTTAATAGCCAAATCTTACTGGCAATGAATAATTTGTCTTTCTCAGCCTGCTCAATATGTGCACTGAGCAGAATGCTGCATAGGAGTTGCTTCAGCATTTGGGAGAAGACAGATGACAAGTATCTCTTTTATTTAAAAGAAAATGGTGTTTTCAGACAGGATGTATACGAAATGACTGCTGAATTGAGTTCAAATTAACATCCTTAAAATTACAAAGTAAACAGGAACAAGCAGCTAAAGTTATTTTAGACTTCACAATGGAAAACGACTTAGTTTCCAAACGCATCTCTTTTAATGCATGACACTCATCGATCTAGAGCTCTCTCTCTGTAGCACAGAGAAGATGCAATAGTTGCACCTGCACTTCATTCCTCAGGTTTGTTAAGTGTAAGTGATCCAACAGTGAGCACTGAACAGCACAGCTGTAGCAAAGCTGCTCAGCAAAGCTCCATCTGGTACAGGGACATTTCAGAGTTACCTGGCCATAATCTATTTCCAGCGGGTAGAATTTTTTGGGATATTTAGTGAAGTTCTTTGAATGCCAAGAATTGCCAGTTTTCTCTTCATACAAATTCAGGAAGTGTTCAACCGCATCTTCTTTTGATGGCATCTGCTCCAGCTTGTTACTTCCAATTACAGTGCCCACACGACCCCAAGATCTGAACACCCAGTATCTAGAGAAGTGAAACATGAGAGAAGAACAGACATGAGATACTCTGGCTCCAGATCTCCATCCAAATAAAACCGACCCTGCAGCAACCACCAACTGCATGCAAATCAACTGCATGGTTGTTGTTGTTTTTCATACCATTAATTTTATGGAAGACATTATTTATCAGTGACTGCAGAAGAGCAAGAGAAGAGCCACCACAGAGTGTATGTCCAAGAACTGGTGTGAAAGAATGCCCCGTGTTAACACACCAGACCTACAGCCCTGAAACATGAACAGGAGGAGGAGACAGGCTAATGTCTCTTCAGTCTTAAATGTTTTGCAAATACGAATCTTCAGACTATGGGGGTCATAGAGTCACAGAATCACTCGGGTTGGAAAAGACCTTTACGATCATCGAGTCCAACCACTAACCTAACTCTACCGCGTCCACCACTGAACCCTGTCCCCCAGCCCCACATCTTCAGGTCCTTTAAAAGTCACCAGCGATAGCGATTCAACCACCTCCCTGGACAGCCTG
>VZZY01001814.1:145769-158586 GCA_013400335.1 Eurystomus gularis
CAGGACTTGGTTGGCCCTCCTGGCTGCCAGGGCACACTGTTGGCTCACGTTCAACTTGCCATCGACCAGAACCCCCAAGATCCCTTTCTGCAGGGCTGCTCTCCAGCCTCTGCTCCCCAGAGTGTATATCCTATATATATATATAGGATATAGTCCTATATATAGGATATATCTGACTATAGGATATATAGTCTATATAGAGAGAAAGACTTGAAAAAACAAACACAATGCATCTTTAAGCCTCAAGTCCTAAATTCAGATTTTTAGAGAAGCCAGAAGTAACTGAAGTATGTTTGTATTACTGACAAGTAATACAAAGTATCTGTAATACAAATACAAAGTAATACAAGTATCTGTATTGTTGACAAGCAACACAAAGTATCTGTAATACAAATACAAAGTAATACAAGTATCTGTTTGTATTACTGACACCACCTTGGATGAGCCTCCCTAGTATTTACTAGGATAAAACCAACCAACCTTTCCAGTATGTCAGGCACTGAGATCCCTCCATGTACTGAATGACAGATCCAAAGGCTGATTATGAACATGGTAAAGTGCAATAAATCCAGAGCTGTTCAGCCATTAGCTCCGCTGGATTTCTGTGCATCCCTTACATGCTTGAGGGGGCAGTTTAATTTTAAAGAACCCTCCCAATTTATCTACTCAGTAAAGCAACCACTGGATAGCTCTGCCACGTGTCTAACGAGACTGGAAAGCTAAACTCATGATCATCCCCTGACCATTTCAGTGCATTTTGTTAAGCCTCAGGGCACACAATTCAGGACTACACTGTGGGAGCACAGCCAGAATCCAGTTTTGTTCCCCAAGCCCACAGCTCTGTAACTAGAAGACAAGAGTAAGCTAGAGAATGTGGGAAAGATTCCCAGCATCACAGACTTCACATGTGGAGTCTTGATGCTAGAATTGATCAAATTCTGCTTCCATAATTTCAAGGGCAGCGAGTCAGAGTACCGTGGCCCTCCTGTTAGCCAGTTAACACAGACACCTACCATACATACCTTACTCATCCTAGGATGCAGGAGTGAATGCTACCAGAAGCAATTCTGCAAACTTACTCACCTCCCAACTTAAATTTTTGTCAACATCACAAAGAACTGTCTCCACACAGAACACAGATCTCCCCAGGGGTCATTTGTTGCTTTGTGGCTTTTTGTGGGGTTTTGTTGTTGTTGTTTAGATAAATATATCTATCCATATCTTCTCACAAAGACATTTTACTCTTACTTTGCTAGATGCCAAAAATATAGTATTTACTGGAAAAAAGTAAACAAAAGTATTTCTAGTAAAAACTGAACTCACCTGTTCTCTCTGTCATCCTCTAGCAGCTGCAGTTTATAATAGGAATTTGTTCCTTTAACAATATCTACTAGGCCCAGAGTTGCACTGAAAATCTTCCCACCTTTTTCAAAGACATGAGCAGAATCCTCCAAACCTACAAAGAAACAAATTATAATACAGAGGAGGTTACCATTTCAGATCTCCTTCCTACACATGCGCTCACCCAAACATTTCATGAAATAGTGTGAATCTTAACAGAAATGCCACAAAAATGGTGACAATGTGCTTGTTCAAAGCTACCTGAAGCATGTTTTCTTTTCAATAAGTTGTGAGCACACACCTTTAGATACACTAGAGTGAACCTCAATCCTAACTAGAAAAAAAACAATTGTAACTTTTGACAAAAGACCATCTAAAATGTAGTATTAAATGCTGCATGACTGACTGGAGCAATCCTCAAGAGAGCTAACAGCTCTGCAGGAGTCCTTAGAAAATGGACTGAAAAAACAAAGGCTGGCCTTGGATGCAGCATGAATTCTCAGAACAATGTCTCTGCACCATAGGTTTGGAGAGCAGCACCAGCTGACTCGCAAAGAGTCTAGGGGCAGATGCGCATGCCAGACCTGTGGCTTCTGCTGCCTAGGCCTCTATTTGCCCCACTAACAGATGCTCCTGAAGCTGAAGAAGGTGCACATCTTAGTTGAAGTGGTGCTGGTTGCACTAGAAAACCTTGAAATACGCAGCTTTGGCCATTCATCAATATCCTTTCTTTGACAGCAAGAAAAAAAAAAGTTTAAAATGCATGTTCCTTTTATAGAATCCTTATCCTTTCACTGAAAACCCATTTTGCAAGTGATCAGGCATCCTGAAGTCTGTGTGGTGCAAGGCAGCCGTTGTTATCACTCACCAGAATCAGGATCTACTGCCGCTCCACCCTTAACCGTTAGCTTCATTTTCTTTTCAGACTTGCTAGGTCCTGCAGTGAAAAAGGAATTAATTTTTTTACTAGGCAGGCAACACAGTCTGACTTGAGTCAACATTTAAATTCTCAGTTTGCATTATTATCACCCTAAGGAGACTTGAAATCAGATTCCCAGTGTATGGGTACAATGGTTTCAATGGCTTTTTTACCTGACTTCAGCAGCCAATTCGCAGCCCCCACCCTGCCAATTAAATGAAAAATAGACCTCACAGAGTCTATCTCCTTCCTTCTGGCCCCATGGGGTGGGCCATATCATTTTTTCACCTGTACAGCAGATAAGTCACATTTGTGGTTGTGTTTAAGTAGGATTTAAAACCTCAGAGGGCATGGGGGATGTAAATACCTGCAGGTCCCCTGGAGATGCTACTGCTGTGAGATAGTCTGACCATAACATACCCAATTGTATGACACAAGCCTATGCTTGGAGGACAAGGAAAATAACAGGTTCTGAAGCTAGGTAAGCAGAATCAAGCAGGTTTGTTCACTGTCCAGTATCAATAATGCAAGCTCTCTATGGCATTGGTGAGGAATGCCACTTGTGTTAGATAATTTTCCTCCTCTGAAAAAAATACTATGTTCTAAACCAAGTAGAACAAAGACCCATTGCTCTGGACCCCAGTATTTTCTCACTTGCTAACACCCCTTGTGACACACACTACTGGGTTCCCCATCTTGGTGCCCCAGCACCTCCTTGGAGCTGCAACAGTGGCAAAGAAGCTGACATCTTATGAGGAAGAGACTAGACTCACGTTGGGGAGTGTAGGCACATACAGCACAGGAGACCTCTGACACAAAACTGAAGTAGGGGAAACAAGAGCCAGCTCAGGAGACTGCTTCATGTTTGCTTAAACCTAGTCTTGCCTTGAAGTCTCATTTTTAAATTCGTTATAAGAAAAAGGAGCAGATAAGGAAAGGGAAAGGATAGTCTGTATCAAAGTCTGCTTTGTGCGTGCACATCATTGAACAGGCCTGCAAAGAAACAACTGCTTTGTTCTTCACCTTGTTCTTCTTTGACCTTCCCAGCACTCTTCATACTTGGGGGCTTGCTGCACTTCCCATCCACGGCCATTTCCTCATGCTCCATTTTCACCTCTGCACCCCAAGGTGAAAGCGCATGGAGAGAGACAAGCTCCTGAAAGTCCTTGCTGGAGGATTTCACATCCTGAAGAAACTCCTCTGAGACCACACGGACTTTGGCCTCCTTCACTTCTTCCATCTTCTTGCTCATTTTCTCCACATCCTCTGCAGAGACAGGGTGGGAATCAGAGAAGAAAAAGCATCAGTGAGGTTTGCAACTTTAGCTCCTCCCTCTGGCCATGATTCAGGGCTCTCTAACACTTTGTGGAAACACAAATCCACCACATTTTGAATTCACCATGTTCTTTGGAAAGCAAAATCCCATTGGCTCAAAGCTGCAGATGGGGCTGGAGAAGGGACACTCCTGTTTCACCTGGCTGGTCCAGCTCTCCCCTTCCCAGAGCTAGGCTGGGGAGCAGATCTCCTACCTCAGCAGCCAGTTTGTACCTCGACTCCAACAGGGAGTAAGAGCACACCCTAAGTTGCCAGCAGAGAAAACGTGTGCCCTCAGGCACCCACAGTCAGCTCTGCAGCTTCTCCAAGGCAAGCATGGACACAGCCCCCAGCATCCATCATTCTAAGAAGGGTGGCTTGCACACCACCATGGTCTGCATGCAGACCCAAGATCCAGAAGCTGCAGACCCAACAGAGCCTTAATAGCGCAACCCGCATGGTTAACATGCTAGGTAAGTAAAACAAACAGCACACATCTGTTTTTACTTTTCCAGCACAGTAAGGCCATGTGTGCACACAAAACACTCCCCCTAATCCAAACACTGATCCCCAGACAGCTCAGAGGACACGTGCCCTCTGTAATCTGCTCAGCTGTTACCAGTGCTACCAGTAATCAAGACACAGTCGCTTACTCTGTGTGCTGATGCACAGGGTGGCCTTGTTAGCTGTTGTTGTCATCTTTCCTCCCAGGTCCTCCACAATGCTCTTCACCTCCTCCTTGTTCTTTGACAGCTTTCCAACAACCAGGATCTTCATATTGGTCAGTGGTTTGTCTAGCGGTTCAGAAATGACACAGCATGTTAGCCACAGGCACAGAGCCCCCCAGACAAATAACAATCACAAGGGGACAGTATCCCCCACACTCAGTACAATCAGCTCAGCTGGCAGGGAGACAAGGGTCAAGCAGGTCTGACCTGCGCCAAGCAAGTGGGAGGAAGCTCCACTTGACCTTGGAAAGGCAACAAAGCTCAGCACCTGCCAACAAACAGCAGGGATGGAAGACAGGGAAGATGGAGATGTAGACACATTATTTGCCTGCTTTTCTTTTTCTTTTTTTTTTTAAAACGGAAAAATAAAATATAATTATAATAATAAAAATCACTCTGCTTCAGCACTATGCTACTGGAGACCATGTTCTGCTCCCCTGAACAGCATGGTAGAAACTCACTGTAACACAAAAGCTCCTGCCTCTTCAAAAAGAAATTAGTTTGAGAGGCTAGAGAAAGAGGATTGTCTCTCAAGCAACAGTGTTCCTACATTACAGTACATTCGAGTCTCGACCTTATAGACAGTACAAGGTTGTATCATCCAAATCCCTTAAATCAGAAGCAAACTGGTAATTCTCCGAGGCTCCAACACATCATTGTGTTAACACTTTGCAATGCAGGTGGGTCCAACACATCGTGCTAACACTTTGCCATGTCCTGGACCAACCTGCATGGCAAGTGTCTAACAGCATGTCTGCACTGCTGAAGATAAATGCTATTAACTCTGGCTGACCCAGCTGAGGGTTTTGTTTCCTCTTCTTCCTCCTACTCAGATTAGGTAGGTTGCTAGCCAACAGAGTAACTCAGCTTTAATTCTGGTCAATGTTTTCAGATTACTTTCAGGGCACACTGGGGCTGGAATCAACTTGTCAATCAGAATCAAGACCTGGGCAACTTTATCTTCATTGCTAAAATAACAGGATCTGGCTAAAATTAGCTGTGGAGAATTACTCCCACTCCTTTCACCAAGCAACAATATTCCCCTGCTCCCAAAACTATGTCCAGGGCTAAAAAGACTGAATAAGAAAGAAGCCAGCAGAGCCCTTAGTGGACAGGCTGTTATCACCAAAGCTGTAACTCATGTCAACAGCCTACAGGGGATTTCTGGATCCCAACTTTTTGCCAGTTTGTGGGCTAGAGACAGCATATCTGTTTAGCATAAGGAGAGTCAGTGATTGGTAAAGCCAAATCCCAACAGAGGATTTAAAAAACAGAACCAAAAAAACCTCTCGCCCTCAAAACCTAACATGATGTGGAATATGGTGGCATTATCAAGGTCCCTGGACGTTCCTCAAGAAACTAAATATGGTTATTTCACAGCAGGTCTCCCCTGGGACACATTTTACAACATCAGCCTTTACATTTCTGGTTCATTGCAAACATGTCATTTGCTCACCATCAAAAAAAATACCCAAAAATGATCTGCTGGAAAACAACTAGGACTGCAAGCCCATGTCCCAAGGCAACCCACCATATCAGGGTCAGTCTGCACTAGGAAGATGAAGCACATGAGACTGCTACGCTCTTTTTAACCAGGAGAGCTCTGCCTGCTTGGGGGCAGGAGAACAGTGTGCACATTCAGGGTGGCATGTTTGGGTGGCTGAGGAATGGCGTTATGCACCATCCTGAACTCCACTGACCCATGCCCAGCCAGCTGCTAACCTCTGGGTGTGGACACGGTCTCGGTCACAGGAGCAGATGCAGAAGGAGGAGGCACAGAGTTCACAGTCGCAGCATCTGGAGGGAATACCCTGTCCTGCTTCTTACATTTAAATTTCTTCAGGTAAGGAATTTCCCGAAACTCCTGTGGGATGGAAGCATACGTAGAGTTTAAAAACAAAAAAAACTATTATAAAATGTAAGTAAGTAGAGCACTGGCCAGATGTTGGCATTTACTGCAGGTCTTGGATAGGATTTCCAAGATATTCATATTAAAGCAGGCAAATACCCACTTTACTGATTGGGAAATCAAAGCTAGAAGAGGGTAAAAGATGGGTTTCAAATCAAATTAGCAACATATTTTTTCCAGCAACATTAAACTGAAAGACATGCTTTAGTTATGTATTAGCTGCCTGCCCCTGGGAGGGATGTAGCTGTGACAGGACTTCCACGGTCACAAGTGCTCAGCACTGCAGCACGCTGCTCTCTGCCATCCAGCACTTCCTGCTGCTTATTCAATCTTCTCACAAGAGGTAACATCAAGTCAAGAAATGTGCTTCAGATCACCAAGTTTGCAGTGAACACCCACCTTTGGGATTACCCAGTCTTTCCTGTTGGGAGTCTGTGTTTTAGCAACACACTTTGTCCAGGCGGTGATATCCCCTGTACAGTAATAGGCGTCACTCTTGAACACAAACTGCCCCTTACACTCCTCGCAGGGAAGCAGAGCTCCAAATGCCATCCCATCTGCTACTCGGTCCAAAATCTAAAGCGACAAAGAATACAAAACAGGTCATGGCAGAAGGAGGCTGGGAGCCCACGCGCTACATTACACTGGGCTGCACAAGAAAATAACGGTCAGGCTGCTGGCACGCAGATGTAGACGCTTCCAGCGCTTGTGTCACACACACGCTGCACATAAACCAAGACTCTTACCAGCACTGATTGATTTATGACACCTTAAAGATATGCCACAAACGTTCCCTGGTCACATCATATCTGCTCACACCCATGGCTCGCAGTTTCTCCTGTTTGGATTTGGCATTCAGGAGAGCATTTCTACCACTCAGCACCTGCCCAGGCAGCCATGACATAACAGGCGAGGAGACAAGCTGCTTCATCTGAGCACAGGAGTAGGTAGGTGGGAATGTAGGCTCAGACAAGTCCTGGTTTTCCTGCCTAGAGAGTATTTCTTGACTATTTTGAGTCTAGATGCTTCCCACATCCCAGCTTGTGCTCCTCACAAAGAGGCTTAATAAACACAAATACTTAAAGTCATGCGTGGCTCTGAAAGAGAGAAGATTTTCACAAGTTACACAGACTGAAAAGTGACTGTTTTTAGAAACGATACCGGGAAAGAATTTGTGCAGTTTTTGCTTATTTTTCCATAATTAAGGAGTTGAGGGAGGCAATAAAGTGCCGTAACTAACCTGCTCTTGAAGGGCCAGCAACTAAAAAAACCATTGACCAGTTTGGGCATAGCAGAATAAAGGCACGTCACTGAGACTAAGGCGCTGAATTCAGCATCACACGCCACCACACAGCCCCTTCACAAGCAGGCTGAATAGCAACGTCAGAGTCCTGGGACAAAAAGGTTGGGCTTTGCACTGAATTTCTTTCTGAAGTGTTATGTTAGGAACATGCTTCCAATTTGTGGATCTTGAAGCAACTTGATATGGGTCAGCTCCACTGATTCGAAGACTCAGCACACATGCAAAGCAACTACAGACCAACTCACGGCATTCTCCCCTGAAGGAACTTCCTGCTTGTTGGCGATCAGCAGCTCTTTCAAGTCATTAGTGGAACAGACCTTCCTCAGCTCATCCTTGATGCCCCAGATCAGCTCTGTCTGCTCCTGTTGGCAAAACACAGCATCTCAGCTACTCGCAATCAATTGCTTCCTAAGAACACTCCTGAAACTGCAGTACATGGACAAGGTTTTAGCAAGCCCATGGTTTAAAGCCTGTGTTAAACACAGACTGTGAGAACAAGGGCACCAAGGACCTGTAGCTTTACCAGAAGAGAGTCATACATTTTACCCAAAAACCTAGAACAGGTCTTTAAAGCCACACATTTCCAATTTTAATATGAATATATGAGCACACCACAGCTTCAGCAAATACTCTCTCCTCTCAAGATTACATGTGGAAGGACACCTCTATGGGATTCTGTATAAACCAAAGCTTCTCCATCATGTACGTGTGAAGAAAGGCCAAGGAGTAACTTTTACAGCACTTTGCCACATGAGAAGGTACAAGTGATACTAACAAGACAGCTAGCCTTTAGGTAGAGTGGAACTCTTCTGTCACACTTCTACCCTTAGCAAGCTCTCCATGAGGGTGACGGAGCACTGGAACAGGCTGCCCAGAGGGGTTGTGGAGTCTCCTTCTCTGGAGACTTTCAAAACCCACCTGGAAATATTCCTGTGTGGCCTGCCCTAGGTGACCCTGCTTTGGCAGGGGGGTTGGACTAGACGATCTCCAGAGGTCCCTTCCAATCCCTACCATTCTATGATTCTGTGATTCTTGATATCGTTTCCAAGTATCACTTAACGAGCTGACACTGACAACAGCGGAGATGGGGCTGCATTTGAGCCTTGCATTAAAACAAAAATCAGAAGTGCTGATTGGCACCAGTTTTCTTCTAAGCCACCTAAGTGTAAGAGGAACTTCTACCAGATGAGTCACCTGCAGTAGTGCAGAGGAGACTGCACATTCTTTTGGGCCTTTCTACAAAGGTGAAAGGGTTAGACAGCAAAGCAGCATCCTGAAGTATCTCAGACAGTTTGTGAATGTTATTCACTGGCTACAGTCAAAAATGCAGTCTATGCTGGAAGAACTGGTTAATGTGTTAAATGGTTTAATTTTCAGTGTTAATGATTGTGCTTGATGAAATGCTGTTAAACACAAAAAGTGAACCAGTGAACCCGAAGTTACCCTCGATCCACCAATTGCCTTGATCTGTCCTAAACATCTGCACTGCAGCAGCAAAACCTTGATAATACCTCAGCTAGGTTTTGTTGAAAATTAAAATATTGCCACACAACAAAAAAGAAAACTTTTGTTCAAAGGCAGACACACGACTTTTCTCCAGCTCCATTAACACTTCAATTGCAGCAAAAGCAGCTTGGTTTTCTTTTTTGGAAAGTACCGATGCCAAACTTTCAATAAATATAAAATTCCTAATGCTCTATTGGGAATTCTTCCCGTGATACTCTAGAAAGTGAAAGGTAGAAAGCTGTGATCTATCCCACTTTGTACCCAAGAATCGAACGCAGCTCCCCAGAGGTTGGAAAAGATATGATTTCTCATTAATCTAGTTCCACGCTTTACCTCTGTTGAATTTTTACAGTGTGCTATGTATTGGTTTCTAAGCTCTCCTGCTCAGGCTCAGAGCTTCAGCCACCACAACCAGATGCTACAGGAAGGACCACAGAACCAGCCTCCCTCAGACAGACGGCATTTAACCTAATCTATCTAAATCCAATAAGCACAAGTCCTAGAGAACTTCCTTCCTGTCTTTCAGGAGAAAGCAGCAGGGTGACTTGCCACCAGCAAAGCCTTAGAGAGAGGGCATCTCCTGTGCCAGGACACAGGACTGGCTGTGTTGCAGCTCTGCTTTGTCTGGGTACAGCCCCTCTCTAGGTGCCACAGCTCTTCAGTTAGTGCTTGACACAGCACTCCTCTCATAAAGCAGTTTTTAGGATGTGACCAGCTAAAACTCACCTTCAGCTGTTTCTCCTGCTTTGATTCTTTCTCTTTTTCTTTTTTCTGTTTCTTTTTGGCAGTTACATTTCCATCTACCTCTTCTCCTTTTCTCTTTCTAACAGAGAAAAACAAAACAAAACACACACGTATGAAAGGAAGTTATTTAAATGCCTCTCCAGCAGTTACCAGAGCTCAGTTTACTGACAGCCAGTATCTGCAGAGGCTTGAATATCCTCAGTTTTGGCAGGCAAGCCCATTTTTCAAATTCCTCAGTGCTGGACTGTAGACATGTACTTGGCTCGGCAATGTGAGCCACCTCAATCAGGTCAGGTACACTTAGAGCTTTTCCACAGGGTAACTGGATGGTCTGGTATGGTAACTGGATGGTAACTGGAGAGCACAGGAATTGCTGCAACATTTTCAGGCATATTCATCTACATTTTTATTAGTTACACCAAATCATACCTAAGAATTGCTGAATATAAGCGTACCTCTCCAAATCTGAGGAGCTGCAGCAACGCAGGTTAAAAAGACTATAGTGACTTTCAGCTGAATCAACAGCTTGATTTTTCAGCTTAGACAGTCCATACTGAAATAAAAAGACAGCAAATATGGCAACTTTAATAACCCAACACACTGGGAAACTTTAATAACCCAACACACTGGGAAACTAGTTTCTCTTCAGAGCAGAATTAAGTCAGGTCTCCGAAATCAGACAGGAGGAAGCTTCCACTTGCAAAGTGCTCCCAGGCTGACAGCGGTTTCGTGATGTACTACTGTGCAGTTGTGTGTGAGGAGATTTATTGTTATTAGCTGGGGCCTTAGAGCTGTGCAGGGAGAAGTTACAGAATATGCTGCTCAAGAAAGATTGGAAAGAAGAGGAAGCCAAATGCAAACCGGGAGATTTTGCCAGACTTCAGAATGACAAGAGACCTTGGAGGAAGGTCATTTATGTTTCCAGAGTCATGTCACCCCCTTGGTCTGCCTGGCTTCAAAATACATCAACATCAACCAATCAAATCAGTGTGTGCTCTGCTCCTGAGGAAACAAACGGAAATTTTGCCCCGCTTGAGGGAAGATAGGCCTGCAACTTGAGGCAAAGCATGAACGCAGCTTGGATCTTGCACTTCATTTGGAGAGAGCTGCTACCATTTTGAAACATCAGCCAGGTTTCTTTTTAAGAAAGCAGCTGTCTTAACTTCATAAGCTGTGGCTGATGGTTAAGCCATAAAGTTGACATTCACAATTGCTCTCCCACTTACAATTCTAAACGTTTCACTTTCTAGTATTTTGCTACTGTTAAGACTAACCCTGTGTGACAGCTTATTAGCTATGAAGCTGCAGGCAGATGCCAAAAGGTACTCCTCTCCCAAAGACACATGTGTGACAGACCTGCAAGTTCCAGTAACAGTCTTGGCCCTAAAATTGAGCTAAGTTTTCATTTTATTTGCAGTGATCACCACTAGCCCATCACTAGCACCTCCACCCAAACCATGACTCAGAGCACTCCGCATGTTTTTAAGGGGCTGGTTTTGCAGAAGAGCTCGTCTTTCAGCTGTCCCCCTGCAAGGTCCCATCAGTCCACCTGGGGCTATGCTGTAAGGTGCACTGCCTCAGGGGGGACAACAGCCACACTGTGCTACCAGCAATTGCTTGCATTTCTCGAGGAAAACTCCATGTTGTGCTCTAAATTAGGCAAGCAAGAACCGTCGTGGCAGGATTGGATACAGCACACACAGAGCTGTGCCTCCAGAAGTCCCCAGGCCAAGCAAGTCCCCTCTTCCCAGCTGCAGCCCCTGCAAGGAGCAAGACCAAAGCATCCACTGGGCCCTGCAACAAGGATGACTTCTGTAAGTTTTAAGTCACAGGCACACAACATAATCTGGGGAAAACATACCAGCTTGAGTGCAAAGTGCTCTGCTGCACCTTCCCAAGCCAGAGGGCTTAATAACGTAAGTATTTAGGATGGGTGCCCAAACGCTGTGTATCTGCGGTGCCTCTCCCTCAGCAGGCTGGCATCTGGCTGCCTCCAGTGAGCCAGAGCTCACTCCTATGCCGTAACTCATCTCCCAGTATCCTGAAGGAGGAAAGTCAGCACACCAACTGCTGGAGGGCGATCACTCAGCTAAGAGGGCCCGTGACCCAAGGAAAGCATCCCAATTCCAGCAGAGACTCGTGCTTTTGGCATCTTCTCCTCTGAGTCAAAGGGGCAGCAGAGTGCTCTCCTGGACAGAGTGATTACTGTACCTGTTCCAGCCACTTGAACAAACCTCAGAGCAGAAGGGATCATCCTGACTGCAGAGAGGCATAAAGCTGTCAGTCACCACCCTCCCTTTTGTCCCTGGCCATGGCCAAGGCTTAAAGCAAACACTAATCATCATTTCATACAGTCTGGAGAAGGGAAATGCAAAGCCAAACTCACCTTACATCTTCCCAGAACAGCAGATTTTAGTACAATTGACAAAGTATGCTCACTGACACAAACATTGATCCTGTTTTCCATTCTTGGGACCAAACTGTGTGTGTTGCTAACAGCTGGGTGCTACTGTGCATGCCCTTTCTCCTGCTGGAGAAGGGACAGTCTTCCCACATTCAGCAGGTACAGCCCAACAGCTTGCATAGAAGGACTGGTACTTTCCAGCCAACACAAACCACTTCTCAACTTCATGGAGGATACACAACTACAAGATTTATTCCAACTTTCAAGAACATGAGGAGGGAGGTGAACTGTCCCAGTCTAACCTGGCCCTTTCACAGAATTATTGAGGCTGGAATAGACCTCCAAGATGATCAAGTCCAGCCTGTGACCCAACACCAGGACATCAGCTAGACCATGACACTGAGTGCTGCATCCAATCTTTCCTTAAACACCTCCAGGGATGGCAACTCCACCACCTCCCTGGGCAGTCCATTCCAGTGTCTAATCGCCCTTTCCATGAAGAATTGCTTCCTAATATCCAATCTAAACCTCTCCTGGCACAGCTTCAGGCCATGCCCTCTTGTTCTGTCACTAGTTGCCTGGGAGAAGAGCCCAACACCCACCTTTCAGGTAGTTGTAGAGAGTGATAAGGTCTCCCCTGAGTCTCCTC